>JAJJKW010002034.1:0-16568 GCA_023805745.1 Isotricha sp. YL-2021b | reverse complement strand
AAAGTAGGGGTACCCCCCCCTTTGTTCCGTTCTAAGGGGGGGGTACCCCCCCTACCCCCCCCCTTGAACGGAACATTATTAGATGTTCATTAAATTATAAAAACAAAAAACAATTTTAAATTTAATTTTTTATTTTTTTATATACAAAAAATTCTTGTTAAAATACAAATGTGATTTTAAAAATATTTGATTTAAAAAATTATTTATATATTTTATAAAAAGATTCTTGTGAATCTAAATTAATTATATTTTAATTATTTTTATTATTATTTGTGTGTTTAATTAGAGGTAAGGAATATTATTTTGGTAAAAATTTAAAATGATTTATTAATAAAATTCTTCAAAATGATTAATTATAATATTTACTTAATTATGGTTTTTATTTTGTGTTTCAAAAATATTTTTTTTCTTTTTAAGACGTTTTCTTATTTAGATATTTTTTTCTTTGCTGTTTTTAATTTTCTGTTTAATCCATTACATTCATTAATCTTCTTGTCTAATATACTTTTAATATATTTTTTTCTTTCATTTCATTTGATTTATTATGATATATAATATAAGAATCTTTATATAAATTATAATTAAAGTTTCTCTAATAAAATATATTATTAATAATAATTGTTTTTGATAAATATAACATATATTCAAAGATTACAAAGAAATATAAGGAAGAATATAAAAAAAATTGGTTTATATTAGAATATTTTAATTAAAATATTTAGAAAAAAAAAAAAATTTAATTAATAACTTTGAAACTTACTATATAGCTACAAGAATTTTCTCCATTTTTTTTTCCAATAATAACATTGTAGTCCTTAGTAGTTTGAATGGTAATTTCTTTTTCAAAAAATCCATCATTATTTTTTTCTAAATAATACCATTTTGAATCTATAATAATAATAGAATCTAAATCAGATTTAATTTTAAATTTAACTTTTTCTCCTGTTTTCAAATTATCAAATAAGGGTTCAATTAAATGAATATCTTTAATATTGCTATAGGTTTGAGGGAAAAATAATTCTTTTTTTGCATCATTTTCAACATTAACAATATATTCAATCATATCATGAGTGGTTTCTCCTCCATCATTATTACTAAAAAATGTAATCTTATATGTTCCTTTTTTATTAAAAATACATTGAGTTTCAACTCTGTCATTGAAATAATAAATTAAATATGAATTTAATTGTTGAGTATAACAATTATTTTGAAGAAAATATACATTACAAGATACTTTTACATTATTCATATTTTTATTCCAAAAAATAAATTTTTTGATTTGTTCTTCATTTTGTTCTTTAATATCAATAATTCCTTCATTAGGAAAACACTTATAAAATCCATTTGTATAAAAAGTACTATTAAGTTTAGCCCATTTGCTAAAATCATCTAAAGTATATTTATTTTTAGTTAAAAGCCATTTTTCATCACATGGAAAATGAGTTTTAATTAAGAATTCAGGTTCACAACAAAAATAAAATTCATTATATTTTCTAACATATTGTTTATTATAAATATGACCAGCTCCCCAAGTAGCATCAATAGGATACCAAACATTATTAAAATTAATAACATTATATTCATGATCAGTTTTATCAAATTTATCTCCAGGATTATATCCAATTCCTTTTGCATAACATGAAACATTTTCTATTATTAAATTTAAATAATCTCCTATATTTTTATATAAACGAGAATAACCTGAACAAATTGTTTTTCCATTTTTAAAAACTCCTTCTGGAGTAACATCTACATTAGTTACTCCTGAAAAATAAATTCCTGCTTCATAATCTATATTTTGACCTATCCATATAAATAATATAAATGCTTTTTCTGTTGGAAGTAAATCTATTGTTAAATTTTTTATTGTATCTTTAAATGATGATAAATCTGTTGTTTCTCTTTTTGGAAGTTTTGATACATATTCATTACATTTTCCCTTATCTAATGTTGATTTTATATCTATTCTTTGTATTTCTTCCTTTAAAGTTTGATTTTTTTGTTTTTCATTATTTGAATCTTGTTGAAGTTGTAAATTTTTTTCATTTGATATAGAAGTTTCTTTTTTATTTTCAACTTGTATTGTTATTGTTTTTTGTTGCTCTGTTTGTTGAATTTTTGGTTTTTCATTTTTTTTTGTATTAGTGTTTGAACATCCCATTTTTAATTATAATATAGAAAACTGCTTTTATATTTCATTCTAATAATCTTTTTTTATGAAAAATAGATTTATTTTTTAAAGGTTGCTCAATCATAAAATTGTCTATTTTTAATTTTTTAATTTTTTGATTTTCATTAATAAATAGTCAAAAATATTTTAAATAATAAAATCATAATTTAAAAAAATATCATAATTCATTTTCTTCTCTTTAATTTATAATTTTACTTAATAAAATATATAAAATTTTAAGGGATTAACAAATTGTAATATTAATTGTTTTAAAGGTTTATAAAAAATAATAAAAAAATTTAAAAAAATTGAAAAGAAAATATATAAAATTGATATTTAATCCAAAGATAAAGAATATAAATCTACACCAGAATCATCAAAATTTTGGCAAATGATATAATTTTTATCATTACATTTAAATATTTTTTCAAAAGGATGTTGATATTTTGATAAAGATAATTGTAATAATTCTTTAGAATCAATATTTATTATCATTCTTTCAATTGTTGTATTTATTTTTTCAATATTTTGAATAAAAAAAAATTCCATATTATAATATAAAATTATTCCATTTTTATTTTCAATTACAATAGGAAAATTATCATATTCTTTTGAAATAATATTTGAGTTTGAAAAAATATTTATTGAAATTTTGATGAGATTATTATTTTTATCAATAATATTTTGATTATTAATTTCTATTTTTTTTATTAATCTTTTTGAAAAAGAAACTTTTTTCTCAATTATTAAATCATTTATATTAATTAAAAATATATTATCACTTTTTGATGAAATTACAAATATATATTTTTCTTTATAAATACATAATTGTTCTTCTTTTAAACATTTTTCTCCATTTAAATCAATTTTTTTGATTATGATTTTCATTTTCACAAAATTATTTTTGTTTTTGATGAATTTCTGATTTAAAAAAATTAAACTAAATTGTTTAACTTTTTTATTTGAAATAAGAAAATTTTAAAAATAATTCATAATATATTGATTAGGATATCGAATAAAATAAATATATTTATTTCGATATTATTTAAATTCTTGGAATTTATCAATTTTTATATCTAAATCTAAAAATCTTATATTTGAAAAATTAAGAAAAATTAAATTATTTATGATTTCCATTATTTTAAAATAAAAAAATATATATTATTATGAATCAATTTTCACTACATTATAAAATAAATAATTTCCTAAATATAATTTTATATTTTATTTTAAGAAATATTTTTTATTTGAATAAAATGTTTTTTTCAATTCAATTTAAAATATATATAAACATATTTGAATTGGATTTTAAATATCCTTGGATAAAATTAGTGATTAAATTGTTTTTATAATAAATTTATGAATTAAAATAACATTATTTTTAATTTTCTTATTTCCCGATGATACGTAATCAAAAGTTATAATAAAATTCAAAAAAGATATATATTTAAGGAAATAAAGATATTAAATGTTTTTGATAAATACAATTTTAATGATGAAACAAGATTGAGCATATTAAATTTTTTCTTTTTTAGTCATTAACTTATTTGAATAGGCATATCAAAAAATTTTATATTTTGAATATTTGAATTTTCCAATCTTTTTTTTAAAAAATTGGAAAAATTTGAAAAAATATTTATTTGATTTTTATTTTATTAATTTTTATTTATTCAAAGAATAGATTTAAAAATTAATGAAAAAAGATAAAAAAATAAGAGAAATTATTTCTTTTATTATAAAAAAATAAATATTTGGATTTTATAAATTTAAAAAATATATTGATTAAAATAATTATTTTTCTTCTTTCTCATTTATTTCATTTCTAAGATTGTTATCATTCAAAAGAAAATAAGATTACCAAATAATTTGGTTTTTTGAATAAGAGAGACATTATAATAAAAAATTAGAAAAAATTTGAAAAAATTATTTGAACCAAAATATAATAATTTTTTCTAAAAAAAATAATCTTAAAAATAAAAAATAAATGTTTTTAACCTTTAAATAAAAAAAAATTTAAAAATTAAAATAATAAATTTTTTAAAATTCATTATAATACTAATCCACCATTAGGCAAATAATTTGTCCATAAAAATATTTATCTTGAAGAACATATTTCAAAGCTGAAGAAATATAATCAAAATGTCTATATAATCTTGTGGAATAGTAGAAGAAAAATATTTTAATTTTTATTGATAAACTCATCCAAGCATATCAGTCATAATCATTCTGGAACAATAATAATTTATTGCCTCATTAACCTATAGTTCACCTAATTTTAATACAAAGGCTTCTCCTATTACACTAGAACTTTCTGTAATTAAAGCTGTCTTTCCTTTTCCTATTTTCTATTTTTTTCCATTTTTTATTTTATATACAATTAATTAATATTTTTTTCCTTATATATAAGAAGAATTATAGTTTTAATTTAAAGATAATCATTCTTTAGAAATAAATTTTTATCCTTTTTTATTCTGGAAATTTATTATAATTTTTATAAAATTGGAAATTTATACGAAAATAAAATAGAATTTCTTTTTAAAATATAAAAGAATACTTCAAAATTGAATTATTTATGACGTAATAATTAAATAATTTAATAAATTATCTTCTATATTTATATATGAAATGATTAATTTGATGATTATTTAAATAAAAATGTCAAAATATTGAAATTATAATTGAAACAAAAGTTTAAGGAGAAAAAAAAGAAAAATTTTAATTTTTTTCCAATTTATCTAAATGTCAAATTTTTTTCAAATCAAATAATAAGTATTTTCTTTATAAAATAATAAATTGATTTAAAAAAAATTGAAAATATATTTTCATTTCCTTTTTTTAAAGAAAATACCAGATTTAATAGATTCATATATAAATTCATTGATTTTTTTAGAGTTTTTTTGTATAATCATTTAATCCATATTTTTAAATTAAAGTATTTTATGAAAAAAATTTTTAAAGAAATGATTAATTTAATTGTTGTTTATTTTAATTTTGATATAATATGAAAAGAATATATTTAATATATATTTGAATTATTTTAATTACTTAACTATAAATAAAATTTAAAAAAAACAGTATATTTATATTTAAAATACATTAATTTTGATATATAATTTTTTAATGAATTCATGAATAAAGAATTAATAAATATTCATCAAATAAAAATATATAAAAATGAATTTTAAATGGGAATTAAGGTAAAATCATAATTATTATAATTTTAGAGTTAACTTTATTAATTACTTTTAAGTGTGTATTAAAAACTAATATTTTTAGTCAGTTAAATTGATTTTTAAAAATTTTTTAGAATGTAATTTTAGTCATAATACAATTATAAAAGTGTGTAAATAATAAATCCTAAAATTAGCAAGTAAATATACTTTCTAATAATATTAGCATGTATATTATAAATAATAATTAAAAGCTAGTATATATATTTTAAATAATTTATAGTTTGTATCAATATTTAAATTAATAACTAAAAGTGGGTATTAAAATTAAATGACGTTTTCTAGAGAGTAAACATTAAAAATCATCAAAAAGGGAGTAATATTTTTATATAATATTTAAAAGGAAGTAAAATATATTTTAAAAAATAAGTTTGTAAATTAGAAAATAAATAAAAGGAAGTTATTTAATATCCAATAAAATTCAGCCAGTAAGGAAACAAATTGATTTTTTTTTTAGATAGTAAAAATTGATTGATAGATGAATAGAAAGTTTAATAATATTATTTAAAATAATAGAAAGTAAATTTAGAATTAATTGTTTTAGCAAGTACAATAAAACAATAATATAAAAAGAAAGTCAAATAAAATTTATCATCTATTTTAGAGCGTTAAAAATTATATATAATGTTTATAGAATGTATAAATGATTATTAAAAAAAGGGAGTAAAAATATGAAATAAATTTTTGACTTTTGTATTTATTAAATTAAATATTTAGGCAGTATTTTATATATATATATTTATTATAGTGGGTATAATAATTATTTTATTCATTTTAAGAAAGTAGGAAATATAATCATTTTTTATAGCAAGTAATTATTATATATTTAAGATATAGTTAGGAAGATATTTTGATAATTTAAAATTAGGATGTAAAAATTATTTTTAAAATAGATTGTAAATTTTATGAATTATTTTTAAGAATGTAAAATCTATTTTTATGTCATAATAGCAAGTAATAAATATACTCATAAATAATAGGCTGAATGATTATATTTTAATTTTAGTGGGTAACAATTTATAAATTTATTTAAGAATGTAAAATAAATAATAATATATGAATATAGGAAGTAAAAATAAGAATTATTTTTTCAAGAATGTTTAAATTTTTTAATTATCATAGGATGTTTAAAAAATCTAACTATTATAGCTTGTAATTTTAAAATAATTAATATTTAGTATGTAAAAAAAAAATTAATTCTATAGGATGTAAATATGATAATAAAATTCTATAGGAAGTAAAAATAGATATTTCATTATTATAGGAAGTAAAATTTGACTATAAATATTATAGTTTATAAGATAATATTCTTGATAAATAATAGAAAGTAAAAACAAAAAAATATTCTTAAAGTGGGTAATAAATCTATATTAAACATATAGACTGTAATTTTAAATTTTGATATCATGATAGGATGTAAAAATATATTTAATCAATAGATTGTATTATTTTTTTAATTTTAAGTTAGTATTTATTAATATAATTTTTGTAGAGTGTATTTACTTTTTTATAAATATAGGATGTATTATTATAATAATTATTAAAGGAAGTTAATAATTTTTAAAATTAGGAAGTAAATTAAACCTAACTAACAATTTAAGCCTGTATTTTTTTTTTAATTTAGTGTGTACAATATTTATTAATGTTAGCCTAAAGTAAATTTCCTCTAATTTTAGTGTGTAATAAAAAAATAATTTTAGGGAGTAAATACCTATAAATAACTAATAATAGTTGGTAATTTATTTAGATAAAAAATAAAGGGAGTATTTAAAATATTTATATTGATAGGTTGATAATAAAGTTTCAGTTAAACTTTAAAACATTTTCCTGACAAAAATATATTTGAACATTTAAAACTCATTTTTAAATTTTCTTTAAAAATTATTTATTTTCAAAAAATTTATACAATTGAAAAATATTTTTTTGTAATTTTGAAAAATTATTATTATTTAACCTATTTTTTTTCTTAATTCAAGTGAATATCTTTATTATTATCATTACTTTTTTAAAGTATTCCTTTTTTTTATTTTAATAGTATTTTTATTTTTCTTTTTATCAAATTTTTAAGAATCGGAATTTTTTTCCGAAATTTTTTTCTTTTTAAATGTTTCTAAATATTATTCCAATTAAAAGTAAAATTTTTTTGTTTTGAGTATCTTCTCTAGAATTATTGTTATAAAACAATAAAACTAAAAATTTTATTTTTTATAATTGTTTATTTATAATAATAAAATGTAATCAAGTTAAAAAAAAGACAAAATTATTAATAAAAAAAATGGGAGGAGGAAGTTCAAAAAAACAAATAGATAAAAAAGAAAAAATATCAAAATATGATGATAATTATCCAAAATTTATAGAAGAAAGAGAAAATTATCAAAAAATACAAAGAGTTTTAAAATCTTTATCAGAAGATAAAATAAATGAAATTTTAGAAGCAACAGATCCTTCAAATGAAGGAATAAATAATCTTTATTCATCTATATCTTCATCTTTAAATAAAAATGATGAAGTTTTTTCTGAAAATGAAATAAAAAATGGATTAAGAGAAATGATGGTTTATCAAGCATTATTAAACGTAAAAATATTAAATGAATGTAACATTCAAAATGTAATTAAAACAAAATGTTCAAACTATATTGAATTTTTCATGAAAAAATATGGTTCTCAAATATTTAATGATATATTTAATCTTATTTTTGATAATAGTTATCCAAATATACAAAAAACTATTTTAAATAAGGAAAATCCTAAAAAAGTCTTTGATGATCAATTATGTAATGCTTGTTATACAAATTTAAAATATAATACCGAATTTTTAGTCAATTGTAATGTGTTTATTATTGATAAAATTCAAATTTGTGATTCAAATCATTGCCAAAAATTAAGTGAAATTATTGCTTGTAATATTAATTTAAAAACTCTTGTTTTATATTTTAGAAAAGATATTGCAATGAGAAAAGAAATATCTGAATTTAATCAAGTTTTTGAAGCAATAAAATATAAAAATATTAAGAGTTTATTAATTTTTTGTGAAGATTTTAATAATCAAATTAAATTATCTTCAAAAATTGAAAATGATATCATTGAAATTGTTAAATCTAGTAATTTAAGATCTTTAATAATAGGAAATTTTTGTGTTTCATCTAAATTTTTAAAAGATTTAAGTTCTACTTTATCCTCTAATAAATGTTTAAGAGCTTTTGGTTATTTTAAAAATAAAGGAGATAATAAGAATGAGACTGAAATTAATGATTTTATTAAAGGAGTTTTAAAGAGTTCTTTTATTAAAATTTTCATTTATGGTGGAACAGAATTTTCTACAGAAAAAATTCAAGAATATGAAAAATTAAAAAATCAAAATAATCTTAAAATATTTGAAGTTATCAATGATTTCAATATTACAATTTAAAAATTTAAAAATAATTTTTAATTTTATTATTTTTTAGAAATAAAAAAGAATTATATTATAAATAAGAATTTTTTTGTTTAAAAGAATTAAAACATAAAATTCTGGATTATTTGAATGAATAATAAAATTTTTTAATAAACAAAATTTTAATGTATGGTTCAAAAATAATCCAATTTTATTATAAATTTTTTTTAATAATCAATTTCTAATCTAAGTTAAAATAATTGAAAATGATTTTTTATTTTAGTAAATATTATTTCATTTTGAAAAAATGCTTTATTTCATATTTTTAAAAATGTCAAAAAAATAAGACAAATTGAAAAGATAAATTACAATAAATGATAAAAATTGGAAAAACTGGATGCATTAACTTTTATGAAATAGATAATATAAAAGGAATTGTAAAAAAGAATAATATATAATTAAAGAATATTTAGATTTATGTAATAAATAATTGATTAGATGAAATATAAAAGAGAAAACATTTCTATTCTTTTTATAATTATGTTAATATCTCCTCCTAATTATTTTTAATGAATACATTTCATTATTTTTTATTGAATTTATAAAATAAGAGTATTAGATATTTTTTATGAAAAATAATTTGAAGATCTAAAACCAGATTTTTAAATTGTATGAATAAATGTCATTCATTTTAATTTGAATAAAAATCACTATAAATAAGAATATTCAATTGTTATAATTCCAAATTTTAAATTAATTTTAGGTTTAGGTTCTAAAGAAAGAATCTTATATTCTTCCAAATCAATAGTAAATTCAATAGAAAAATTTCCACTTTTTCTTCTTGTTGGATATTCAAATAATATTATTTCACCTTTAATTTTTTGAACAATTTCATATTTATATCCTTCAATTTTAAAAATGGCTTCATTTTTTTTATATGAAAAATTTGATTTTATAGAACCTTTACTACAAATTGCAATATCAATAATAAATTTATTTCCTTTGATATAATATTCATAATCAGGTTTATATTCATCATTTAGAAAAGTAATATTATCTAATTCATCAATTGAAATATTTTTAGGAATAATTATATCATTACATTTCAACATCTCTTTATCATATTTTATTTTAGTTATTCCTGGTTTTTCTAAAACAATATGTGATTTTTTACATACATAATTTCGTAAATTTTCTATTATATTTTCATGTTGAATTTCTTTTCTTTTGTTAATATAATTTTTTAAAAAATCTATTGTCGTTTCATTATAATATCTACTATCTTTCATTTGGTCATTTACAAATATAAAATGATAAATAAAATTATTATTTTCTTTTTTGGGAAGAATTTCTCTATAATAAAATCCATAAGTTCTTTTTTTATTATTTAAATTAGGAATTCTCATTTTTTCTAATTTACAATTTTTTATTTTTAAAAGAGTTCCTTTTATATATTTTTGGATTTCTCCATAATCTTTTAAATTAATTAAATTATGAATTATAAATAAATCTTTTTTGTTTTTACAAAATGATTTTATTTTATAATAAAATCGTTGTTCAGAAGAAGTTAATTGTCCTAGAAGACATATTAAAATATCTGCAACATTTATTATAAAATTTTGTAATAAAAAATTAGTAATAATTTGTCCTCTTGCTATTTTATTCATTTCTTTTTCATAATCATTATTTCCTAAATTATTTCGAATATCATTTTCATTTTCTTCAATTAATATAGGTGCATTAAAACCAATTGTATCTAACAGAATATGATTATTATTTTTAGGAATTTTTATACTTAATCCTTTTGTATGAAAATTAAAATTAGAAACATTTGATAATTCTTCAATATTTGAAATTTTTTGTAAAATATGAGTTTTTCCTCTATTTGAATTTCCTATAACTGAAATTATATTATTTTCATTTTTAAAACAATTATATACTCTTTGTTTATTATATTCATCTTTAGAAAAAATAACTTTCCATCCTTTGTTTAAAGTTAAAATAGATTGTATATCTATTACCAAATCATATATTTCGTCTTTTGCTTTTTCTTTTATTATTTTAGGCTCAATTAATTTTAATTTCTCATTTTCAATGAATTTTATTGGTTCCATTCTTTTATATAAAATAATAGGTTCTTTGAATTCAATATCAATTTTGAATTCTTCAAATAAATTGTTTTGATAAAAATTTGTAAAGGAATTAAATAGATTATTTTCATTAAATTTATTTTTAAAAACTAATTGTCTATGGATAAAAGGATTTCTATCTTCTTCTGAAGAAATATCTTCATCAGTTTCATCTTGAATTAAATTTCTTTTTCTTTTCTCTAATTTTTCATTTATGATTCTTCTAAAAAATGCAGGTCTCATATCATATCGGGCCATATTAAATATTTTTTAAAAAACTTTATTTTTAAAACAATAAATTATTGAAAAATAATTTCAATTCAAAAATTTAAAATAATAATAATTTAAAACAAATTAATTAATAAAAGTATTTTTTTTTTAACAATATAATAAATATTTAAATCTAGATTATAAAATAGTTTATAAGAATTAATTGTTGGTTAGAAATATTTAAAATGTTTTTTAAATAATATTCAATTAAATATTTAATTTTTTTAATTTGAAGATATTAAAAAAAAATATATTTGAGATTCAATAAGTGAATAAAATTTTGTTTTTATTATTTTAAAAATTTAAAATATGGCTTAGATAGAATTAATTTTAAAAGATATTAATTCTTAATAATTTTGGTTTAATAATTCTTTTTAAATCAATTATTTTTATTAAATCTTAAAAAAATAATGAAAATTAAAAAATAATTTTTGAATAAAAATTAAGAATTTATTTTTTAAATAATATATTTTTTGATTTAAATACTTTTCTTATTTATTATTATATAGAATGTTTAATTAGAAAAAGAATCTAAGAATGGATTATTTTTAATAGAACTTTATGAAATGCTATAACAAATTGAGCTAGAGGAAATAAAATGAGATTCTTCTATAAATAACACTCCTAAATAAATTTTATTGATTTATGAAAATATAGAATTTATCAATAAGAAAACTTCCTCTTTTGTAAGGTAAACTTTTATAGAAAAAGACAAAAATTTTTTTTGTAAAATATAGTGAGAACATTAGTAGTTGACTGAAATGAAGGGAAATATTTATCAATTTTAATTCAATATTAAATTGATGGGTATGAAAAAAAAATTTTTTGAAAATTTAAAAAGATTAAATGAGGTCAATTAAGAAATATAAATGATAATGATTATTTAAAAATGATAAAAAATTTTATTAAAAAATTTTAAACTATCTTTGTTAATAATATTTACCATATAAAATGAATATAATAAAAGACAATAATCTACTATATAAATACCAGAATAATTTATTCATACAAAAAATTAAACTATTTGGATAAAATTAAAATTGAAACCCCATTTCAAAGAATATCATTAATTTATTTTTGAAGAAAAAAATTAATAATTATAATAGATTTAGATGATAATTTATTTAAAGAAGACATTTTAAAAAAATAATAAACTATTTTTATCTTTCTGTCTAATTTTAATTTAATTGTGTCTTTTTAAAATGTTAAAAAAACAGAAAGAAACCAATTGAATAAATAAAGAAAGATTTTTATTATTTATTACTAAATACTTTCTATTTTCATGATTATAGAAACTCGTTTTTATTACATAAAATCCTTAAAAATATTAATTCAACAAAGAAATAGAAGCATTTACTTTGAAAGAAAAAATAAACAAATTATCTTAACCCTCTATTTTAAGAGAATAATTAAATTATTTAATTTTTAGAATTCAGTAATATAATATTTCTACATTAAAAGTTAATTTAATTTTTAGATTTTATGTATTATTTGATATTTCTATAATTTGAGGAAGATAAATTGAAAAATTAATATGTTTTATTCCCAAATAATTAATAAGATTTTGTTATAAATTTACAATTTAATACTCAAAATTTTATGATTTTAATTGGAAATGGGGCCAAACAAAAAATAAAAATAAATATTATTTTAATTCAAATAAAAATAAAATCCTTAAACCTTAATAGTTATATTTAAATAAAAATCAATTAAAATATAACAAAAAAAAATAATGATGAACAATTATTCTGAGAAAAAAATAACCTCAAAAAAAAATTAAGAAATTGATTAAAATATTTGTATATAATTAAATAATTATAAAAAAATGATTGGTAATGATTTTGAATCATTATTAGGAATAGATTTAGGAACAACAAATTCATGTGTGGCAATATGGAGAAATGGAAAATTAGAAGTAATTCCAAATGAAATAGGAGAAAGAACAACTCCCTCAGTAATATCTTTTATAAGAAAAGAAATATTAATAGGAGAAGCAGCAAAAAATCAAACAGTAAAAAATTATAAAAATACAATATATGATACAAATAGATTAATTGGAAGAAATTTTGATGATCCTGAAGTTCAAAAAAATATTGAATTATGGTTATTTAATGTTATAAAAGGAGATAAAAATAGACCTGAAATAAAAGTAGAATATTTAGGAAAGAATAAAACTTTTTTTCCAGAAGAATTATCTGCAATGCTATTAGGAATAATGAAAAAAATAGCAAAAGATTATTTAGGAAAAGAAATAAATGATGCAATTATATCATGTCCAACTTATTTTAATGATAGACAAAGACAAGCAATAAAAAATTCAGCAAGAATAGCAGGTTTAAAAGTAATTAGATTAATTAATGAACCAATTGCAACTGCAATTGCTTATGGATTTAATAAAAAAAATGAAGGAGAAAAATATATATTAATAATACATTTAGGAGGAAGAACTTTTGATGCTACTGTTCTTTATATAAAAAATAATTTAATAGAAATTAAAGCTAATCGAGGAGATATAAATTTAGGAGGAGTAAATTTTGATAATATATTAGTAGAATATTGTATAAAAGAATTTCAAAACCAAACTGGAATTAATATTTCTAAAAATCAAAAAGTTCTTTTACGTTTAAAAAGAGAATGTGAAAAAGTTAAAAGAAATTTATCATCAACATATGAAACTACGATTGACATGGATTCATTAGCAGAAGGAGAAGATTTTTATATGACAATATTTCGTAAAGAATTTGAAGATTATTGTAAAAAAGATTTTAATAAATGTCTTCCAATTATAGAACAAGTTTTAAAAGATGCAAAAATAAAAAAAGAAAATATTAATGATATAATATTTGAAGGAGGCTCAACTCGTATTCCTAAAATACAAGAAATAATAAAAGAATATTTTAAAAAAAAACCAAAAATTTAAATTAATCCAGATGAAATTGTTGCAATAGGAGCTGTTATGGATGGAATAAAAGTAAATAAATCTGAAGATGAAAATTTAGGAAAATCAGAATTATTAGTTCCTTTTTCTTTTGGAATTGAATTACCAAATGGAGAAATGAATTTTATTATAAAAAAAAATTCTAAAATTCCATGTCAAAAAGAACAAATAATAAATGTGAAAGATAATCAAGAAAATATTAAAATTAAAGTATATAAAGGTGAAAAAATAATAGCAAAAGAAAATATTTTTATAGCTGAATATATTATTTCAAATATTACTCCAAAACCAAAAGGAAAAAGAATTATAAAATTACATTTTTTATATGATAAAGCTGGTGAATTAAATGTTACAGCTAAAGAAAATATTGATGGAAAAGAAAAAGATTTAGAAGTTAACAAAAACCAAAAAATAGAAGAAACAATAAAAGAAAATAAAAAAGCTCAATTAGAATATTTTGCAATTAAATTGAAAAATAAAAATATTATTAATGCAAAAGAAAAAGCAAATGTTATTTTAGAATGGATTAAAAAAAATCCAATTGAAACAGAAGATATTTATCAAGAAAAAATTAAAATTTTAAACAATATAGATAATTTAAATTATGAAGAATTTAAAATATTTTTCAATAATAATGAAATTAAAAATAATAATTCTTTTTCTCAATTATCTTTAGGAATTGGACTTTTAAGTGAAGAAATGGTTTTTATCATTAAAAGAAATTCATTAATTCCATCTCAAAATTTATATATTTATTCAACAGAAAAAGGTTATCAAGATAAATTTATATTAACAATTTATGAAGGAGAAAGAAAAATAGCAACAAGAAATAAAAAATTAAAAGAAATTCCAATTAATATTCCTTCAAAACCAAAAGGAAAAGTTAAAATTATTATTATTTTTTGTTTAGAAAAGATGAATAACCTTAAAGTTAAAACAAGAGTAATAAATACAGATGAAAAAAGAGAAGAAATGATTAACATTGATTTATTAGATAAAGATGATATTGAAGATAAAATAAATGTAGCAAAAAAAATGGAAGATGAAGACAATAAAAAGTTAAAAATAAAAATAATTCAAAATCAAATAAAAAATTATGTTTATGATGTTAAATTAAAATCTCAAAAAATAATTGAATGGATTCATGATCATCCTAAGGAAGAATCACAAAAATATGATGAAATATTAAAAAGATTCAAGGATGAAATAAACAATTATTTTTAAAGATTTAAAATATTCTTTTATATTTATAATATATTATTTTTATAATATTTATTATAAATATACATCCCATATCATAAATATTTTTAAAATTCAAAATTTCTAAATTATTTTTTTATTTGTTTTTTTTTTGTTGTTGATTATTTTAAATTATGTATAATATAAATTTTTTTAAATAAAAAGTGGTAAATAAAATGAATAAATAAAAAAATCCTATTTTTAAAAATATTACTCAAATTGAGATTGAACTCAATTCCCATAAATACATAAAATAAATTGAATTTTAAATTAAAAATGAAGAATATTTCAACTTTAATATACATTAGTTAAAAATATCAAAAATTTTTTATCTATATAATTTATATTATTTGGAATTTTAAAATATCTAAATCATGTATATTCATATTAATGTGTTCAAACAAATTTTTTTGAATAAAAATAAAATAAAACAATTGGAAAAATAAATTGGTTTTAAATTATTCTTCAAAAAATTAAAATTTTAATATTACATTCCTAGATTTTGATGCTTTCAATTTTTATTTTCTAGATTCAAATTATATAATATAATATTCTCATAATTATTTATATATAAACTTAAACAAAATCTATTTCTCATATAAATTTATGATTAGTTTAAGGAACATAATTATTATTTAAAAATTGAAATCTAATTTTTGTTTTTTAAAATGATAAAAAAACATTTATTAAAAATAAAGAGATAGAAATATAAGAAAGAGTAAGTATTCTATCAGCAGAACTAATTTTTCCCCTTAAAAAATAATAATTAAAGTATTTTTTAGTAAAATATAAAAATTTTCCAACTTTTTCCAAACTTACCTTTTTTAATATTATATTATTATATTTATTTTTTTATATGATAACAACAACAAGAAATTCATTTTAGAAAAATCAATCACGGATAATTTTAAGTTATAATTTTATTTTGAATCTATAAATTATATAAAATGAAAATCTTTTCAAATCATCATTCCAAACTATTAATTATTATCTCATTCTTTTTTTCTAATCATAATAATAATAGTTTTTATTAATACTCAATATTTTTGTGAATACTATTGTATATATTTAATTGAGGTAATTTATTTACTATTGCTTTTTAAATTATCTAAATTATTTTTATTTCAAAAATAATTAAATTTTGAATCTCAATATATTATTGAATATTGGTTTGATCTTCATTATTATTAGAATTAGCTAATTCAAAATATAAAAAATA
>JAJJKW010000582.1:0-16579 GCA_023805745.1 Isotricha sp. YL-2021b | reverse complement strand
CCCAATCCCCAATCCCCAATCCCCAATCCCCAATCCCCAATCCCCATAATTTTTAAAATGTGAACATTTATCCAAAAATGACAAATTTAAAAAAAATTTATCAAATTTATTAAGAAAAGAATTTTTTTTCTAATATCCCTATTTTCCACTGAAAACAATGATTTAAAATTTTATTTAAAATATATCATAAAATAAAAATGTCAGAGAGGGAAATAAATGAATTAAATAAAAAAATAGGAGAAATAACAAAGAAATATCAAATTTTTAAAAGAGAAAATGAAGAATTAAAAAGTAAAAAAATAAATAATAATTAAGTTTTATATAAGAAGTTGGGAAAGGATCCTATTCAATTGAAAGAATTAGAAACAGAAAATCAAAAATTAAAAAATGAAATTAACAAAAAAGAAACATCATATTTAAACCAGATTAATGAGTTAAATCGAAATTTGTAAAAAATTAAAGATATAACTTTATTAATTGAAAAGTGAAAATATGATGCAAATAAAGAGACAATTGGAAAAAGAAAAACAAGATAATAAAAATGAAATTAATACACTTAATGAGATAATAAATAAAGTTAAAAAAGAAAATGAATCATTAAAAATTGAAATCTCAAAATTAAATCTTAAAATAACTGAATATGAAGAAAAATATAAAAAAAATGATAAAAAATTATGGGAGTTAAGGTAAAAATATTTTCAAGAAATATTATTTAGAGTATAAAAATAGTTTGATTTTCTAGTGTGTTAATTATTTAATTAAATTATAGACAGTTAATAATTAATTATAAAAAAATTTTAGAATGTAAAAAATTAATTATATTTAGTGTGTAAATATTATAAAAATTGAAATTTAGCAAGTAGAAAAATAATTATTCTATAGAATGTAAGATAAATATAATTTGAAAAGAAAGTAAAGATAATAATAAAAATAGTTTGTAAGAAAAAAAAATAAAAAAAGTATGTAAAATTAAAATCAAAATAAAGGAAGTAAAAGAAAATTTATAAAGAAAGGGAGTAAATAATAATTTAATTGAAAAGGAAGTAAATTATATAATTTAAGAAAAATTAGGAAGTATATGTTTAAATTACATTTAGGAAGTGAGATAAAACTTCTAATTTATAGCCTGTAATTTAATAAATAATCATAACTATAGGAAGTCAAATTAAATTAATTAAAAATATAGGAAGTTTAATATTTAATTTATTTTATAGAATGTAAAAATTATAAATTTATTATAGGAAGTAATAATTATTTTAAAGAAATCTAGGAAGTAAAGAATTTTTAAATTTTTTTTAGGATATAAGAATTATATAAATATTTTCAGTTAGTAAATTCATATTTAAATTCTTTTCAGTGGGTAAGTTATTTTATAAATATTTTAGGACGTAAATAAAAGAAATAATTGGTTTTTAGGAAGTAAAGAATAATAAAAAATTAATTCAAGAATGTTAATTATTAAATTAAATTTTAAGGAAGTTTATTTTCTTATTAATGTTTTCAGGGAGTAAACAATTAATTTATTTTATCTAGGATGTAATATAAAACTATTATTAATTAATAGAAAGTATAATAATATTGTAAAAATAGTATGTAATATTATTATCATTAATTGAAAGTGGGTAATATAAAATTTGAAACTTGATAAAGAGAGTATAAAATTTTTTAATTTAGTTTGTAATAAAAAATTGTTTTATTTTAGTCAGTAAGATTAACTATTATCCCAGAAAGTAAAATACAATCTTATATAAATTATAGAAAGTATATTAAGATAATTCACATTTAAGGAAGTAAGACAATTAATGAACTAATATAGATTGTATTAACTCTTAATAAGTAGAAAGTAATTTAAATAATTATGAAAATATAGCCAGTTAGAAAAAAATAAATTAACATAAAGGGAGTACAATATAATTTTTATTGTTTTAAAGGGAGTATAATATATTTTTTTAATTGTAAAGGGAATAAGATATTTTTTTAATAAATGATAATTTGTACAATAATAATTTAAATATTAAAGTTTGTAATTATTATTTAACTTTTCTAGATAGTAGATAACTTTTTTATGAAATTCTGAAAGAAAGTTAAAATTTTTATTATTAAACAATAGTGGGTAACTTATTTTATTTAATAATTCAAGGAAGAAAGATAATAATTTAATTTATTATAGGAAGAAAGATCAATCATTAATTAATTTAGATTGTATTTAATTTTTAATTTTAAGTGCAAAATGGTATATTTAATAAAATAAATTATAGAATGTATTTTTATTATATATTCATTAGGATGTTATTCATTATTATTAATTTTAGCCCGTATATTCTTGAATAATATTAGTGTGTAAAATACATTATATATATATTAAGTCAGTAAAATATAATCTAATTTTAGAAAGTAATAATAAAAAAATAAAGTTAGTGTGTAAAAATTTTTTATTTATTTAGAAGGGCGTAAAAAAATAAAAATAATAAAAAAGAATGTAAATTTATTTAATATTATTTATAGAAAGGAGTAATATTCTATTTTAAATTTAAGAAAGAGAAATATAGAAATAATTGAAAATAAACAAAAGAAAAACACTAAAATTAATATCATTTATAAAATCTATTAAAAATAAAAATCGATTTAAATAATTTAGAAAAAATATGTACAAATATTAATAATAATATAAATATTTATAAAGTTTTTTAAAAATAAAATAAAAAATCAATATATAAATAAAAAAAATAAAGTAAATCGAACGAAAAATGAAAAAAAATTTATTCAAAAAATATGAATATGGAGCACATTTCAAATATAAAGACTTATATAAAGAACTTTTATATTTAATAACAAAATTGCCTTCAGAAAGAATAGGTTTAAATGGAATTTATTTTCAAAAAAATTTAAATGAAATTCCAATTAATCTTTTAAAATTTAAACAATTAAAAATAAAAAATCAGATAAGAACATATAACTTTTCAAAATTATTTAAAATATCTTATTATCCAAAAAATAATTTAAAAAATTATTCAAATATTTTTCAAAAATCAAATTCTGAATTCCGGATGTCTTTTCCTTCATTATATTATTTCAAAAATGAAAGTTATGATAATTTGTTAATTTCTTTAAGTAAAAAAGATAATAATAAAAAAATAATTAAAAGTAAATCAACAGATTTTATATTAAGTAGAAATAAAAAAATAAAGAATAACAATAAATATAATAATAATTTAGATTTAGATTTTTTAAGTAATAAATCTAAATATTTTCAAAAATTTTTTTATAATGAAAAAGAATATTTAAAAAGATTAGAAAGAGCCAAAAAGAAAAAAAAAGAACAAAAATCTTTATCTATTCATAATATAAAAAAAATAAATTTTAAAAAATCAAGTTTAGAAACCTTTTTTACTAAAGTATTAAAAAAAGAAGGAAAAATTATATTAAGAAAGAATTTATAAAAATGTTATTATTATTGTTTTATATATATTTTATTTAAATTTTAGTATTAAATTATAGTATTAGGAGAGTTATGTAATATTGTGTTTTAATTATTTGTTTTTATTAGAAATTTTAAAGATACCTTAAGTAGTAATAATTATAATTCAAATTTTATTAAATTAAATAAAGTTTAATTTTAAAAATAATTATTTAGGAAATTGGAAAAAAAAATTTAAGATTAATTTATAATACATTTTAAAATAATTAAAACTTCAAATAAAAATTTCCAAAAATATCATTTTAAAAAATTTCCAAAAAAATTTAATTTTCTTTATTCTGAATTTTTTTATAATCTTTATTAATCTTTCCATTAATAAATTCTACTTCTTTTCTTTTTCCTTTATTATTTTCATAAATACCTATTCCATTAGGTTTTCCATTAACAAAAGGACAAATAAATTTTTTTCCATCTTTAAATTTAATTTCTCCATTTCCTTCTTTAATACCATTTTTATATTCTCCTTTATAATATTCATTTTCATTCCATTTATATAATCCATTTCCATGAAAATTTCCATTTAAATAATTTCCAAAATATTCATTACCATTTTTTTTCCAAAAATAATGTCCTTCACCATTAAATTTATTATCTAAAAAATTTCCTTCATAAAAATCTCCTGATTCTAAAATTAATTTTCCTTTTCCATTTTTTTTATCATTTTGAAAATCTCCTTCATATATATTTCCATTTACTTTTTCTTTTCCTTTTCCTTCTTTTAAATTATTTTTAAAGTTTCCTTCAAAGAAATAATTATTTCCTAATGAAATTTTAATTCCTTTTCCATTTAATTTATCTTCTTGAAAAAAACCTAAAAAAAAATCTCCTTTTGAATTTATATATTTATTCCATCCATTTGATTTATTATTATAAAAAGTTCCTATTATAATTGAACCATCTTTATATCTTTTTTCCCCTTTTCCTATTATTTTTCCTGAAATTAATTCAGTTTCTCCTTTATAAACATATTTAGTTTTTTCTATTAAATCATCTATATTATTTTCATCTCTTTCTTTTGTTAAATATTTAAAAATTAATGAATCTTTGTATAATTTTTTTTTTGAAATTTTCTGCTCTATTTCTTTATTTGGATTTTCTTGATAAAATTTATCATTCCAATTTAAATTTTCATATTCAGATAATATTTCGTTTTTTTCTTTGTTATATATAATTTTTTCAACTAATTCATTTCTTGATTTTTGAAGAAATTGATTATATAAATTATTTGAAAAATTTTTAAGTTCTTGCTTTAAATGATTTTTATAAGAATATCTGAATAAATATCCTTTTATATATTTATTTAGTTTTGTGATATATTCAGGAGGAATTTCTATTATTTGGTTTTTTATTATATTATTATTATTTTTTTGAATATCACTTTTATTTTCAATATAACTTTTATCTTCTTTTATATCCATATTAATATATGTTAAATCTTGATTTTCATTTTGATTTTGAATTATTTCATTTATTATTGGTTTTTTATATGATAAATCTTCAATTTTATTATCTCCTGCTTTATTAAAACAACTTGTGCATTCATTTCCCATTTAAAATTTATTTAATTCAATTTAAAAAAAATATTAAATTGTTTTTTAATAATTTTTTCAGAATTAATAACAATATTTGTTTTATTCTTTGATTTAATATTCAATCCCAAATAGTAGAATCTTATAAAAATTATTCACTTTCATGAAGAAATTATTTTAATATTTTTTTAATTATAATTATTCTTTGACCATTGAAGTCCAAAATACTTTTTTTAGTCAATTATAAATTGGAAATAATAAAAGGAAAGACTTATAATTATGATATTTTTCAAAATTGAAAATGATAGTTTAAATTTTTACTCTTTCAACTTTTTTTCTTTCTAATTTTTTCAAAATTTATTATTTTTTTTCTTAACAAGAAATAATAATAATTATGAATTATCTAAACTAATTTTTTAATTTTTACAGTAAAATCTTATAGTACTGGTGATAAAATTGAAAAAAAAATGTAAAAATTGATTAGGAATTAAATATTTTAGATATATTTAAGGGTATTTATAAAAAAGATTCACATCAATTTCATCAAACCAATATTTTTTATACTGAAATATTTCAGAAAGATGTAAATGAAATGATAGATAATGTTTTAATATTTTAAAAAAATTTAAAAAGCAAATTCCTTAATCATTTATATTAAGTTTAAAATTTGAATTCACTCAAAAATAATTATCAAAAAAATAAAAATCAAAATTAAATCTATTCTTTTATATTCTATTTCAGTGAAATTAATACATATTATTAGTTTAAATAATAATAATTATTTAATAAAATTTAATAACATTTTTGAAAAATGAAAAAATATAATTATTTTTTTTCATATGAATGACAAAAAAAATTTTTCATATCAATATAAAAAATTATATTTATTTCAAATTATTATCCATCAAAAAAAAAGAAAAAAAAACTGAATAAAACACCTAAAAATCCATTCCATCGAATCAAAAATAGAAAAAAAAATAAAATCTAAAAGAAATAATCTTCCCATTATCAAAAATTCAAAAAAACAAAAAAATATTTTTGAAAAAACATCATTATAATAATTTAAAAACAAAAAAAATATTTTAAATTTATATTTTAATTCAAAAGTATATATAAAGGAAGAAAATTTAAAAAAAATTTAAAAAAAAAAATAAAAAATGAAAAGCCAAAAAAGAACACAATCAAAATCAAAGAGTAAATCCAAATCAAAAAACAGAATGAACACATCTCAAACAATAGACGAATCAGATTTAGACAGAATAATAAGTGATATAACTTTAAAACATGGAAGAACATCATATGGAATATTTGTTTCAGATAATTTCGCAGCTGAAAAAAAGAAAGATCCCACTTTAAAAAATTATGAAATATGGAAAAAATTAAGTTTAAAATGGTCAAAAATTCCAGAAAATGAAAAAGAAAAATATGAAGAAGAAAGTAGAGAAGAAAGAGAAAAATATAAGAAAGATTTAGAAACAATAAGACATTATTTTTTTAGTGATTATGAAAAACAAGGATCAACAGCATATAGATTATATTTAAATTCAAGATTAAAAGAAGCATTTGAAAATGAAGAAGATCCGAAAGAAGTTAAAAAAAAAGCAAGTGAAGATTGGGAAAAAATGTCAAATGATGAAAAATATGAATGGAAAAAGAAAAAAACAGAAAATGATGATTGGTGGGAAAAAGCAAAAAAATCAAAACATATAAATGCTTATGCAGTTTTTGTTCAAAAAACAATTGAAGATGCAAAAGATAATAATGAAGAAATTCCTAATTTTAAAATGTGTGCTAAATTATGGAAAAAATTATCTGATAAACAAAAAAAACAATATGAAGATTATGCTGAAATTATGAATAATGATAGAAAAAAAATGAGAGAATTATTTGAAATTGCGAATGGAATTCAACCTAAAAAACCTGCTGGAGCTTATAAAATTTTTCTTAGTGAAAAAGCAAAAGAAGGAGAATTTAAAGGTAAATCTAATGTTTTAAAAGAAGGAAGAAAAATGTGGGAAAAATTATCAAAAGATGAAAAAGATGAATATTTAAAAAAAGCTAAAAAAATTAAATTATGTTATATTTATAAAAAAATGCTTTTTAAAAAAAATAGAAAAAAAATTCTACCTTCAAAACCAAAAAGTTCTTATAATTTCTTTGTTGCTTCAATGAAAGGAAAATCTCCTGATAAAAATGAAACTTTTTTAGAAATGTGTCAAAAAAAATGGAATAAAATGAGCGAAAAAGAAAAAGAAAAATTTGAAGTTTTAGCTGAAGATGAAAGAAAAAAATATGAAAAAAAAATGGAAAAATTTCAAAATAGAGTTTTTAATATTCCAAAAAGAGCAAAAACACCTTTTCAACTTTTTGTTATGGATAAATTTAATGATCTTAAAGAAGAAAATTCTGATTTTTCTACTCCAGAAATTTTAAAAGAACTTGCTAAAGAATGGAATGATTTAAGTGATAAAAAAAGAGAAGTTTATGAAAATAAAGCTGAAAAAGATAGAATGAGATTTAAAAAACAAAATATGGAATTTAAAGAATTTGGTTATTATACTAAAAGTAAAGAACAAAAAGATGAAGAAAAAGAAAAAAAAATACAAAGTCAAAAAAGAAGAAGTCAAAGGAAAAGTCAAAGTCAGAAAAAATCTGCTAAAAAATAAATCTTTGATTTTGGTTTTTTAAATTTTTTTTTTGGATTTTTGTTTTAGTTAATTTTCTTGGTTTTTTTTGGGTTTTTATTATGGTTTTTAAATTTTTAAGATTATTTTAATTTTTTATGATTATAATTTTTAACTTTTTAAATTTATGAGGTTTAAAAACCTCACAATTAAAATTAACAATTTTTTTTTTTTTTTTTTATTAGTTAATTATGTAATTTAATTTAAAACATTTAAATTTTGTTGAAAACAATTAATCTTTAATGAGTGAAAAAAATTTTGATAATTTCAAACTTGATAAAAAACAAAAAATATTTTTATAATTTTAAAAATAATTAAACCAAAATAAAGAAAAAATTAATATTTTATAAAAAATCTTTATAGTTTTTTTAATTTAATTCTTTTAAAATATCATTAATAATAGAAAAATCTCCATCTTCACAAACAATGGCATCATAAGTTTCAATAAATTCTTTTGGTAATTTATTTTCATCATAATTCCAAAAAGCAACTGATAAAATATTTTCAATGTTATCTTTTATATCATCAAGGGCATTTATATCATTTAAATGATCACCAAAAAAAATAACATTTAATTTTTTATCTTTTAAATTTAAAAGTTTAAAAAGTTTATCTTTTATAATTATATTTTTATTAAAAGTATAAATTATCGGTTTTGCAATTTCAATAGCTTCATTTTTTTCATTAAAAACAAAATCATTTGCAATAATATAAAGTAAATTTTTTTCAATTAATAAATCATATTTCTCTTTTAATAAATATTTTAATTCACCAATAATTACATCTTTAATTCCTGCAGAAATTAAGATTAAAGGGATATTAATTTTCAAGATAAAATCAAAAAATATTTTCATTCCATTTCTAAAAAATATTTTATTATCATTTATTCCTTCAATAACCATATTATTAATTTTTTCTTTTGATATTTTATCTTTTATCATATAAATTAAACATTCTTCAAACCAAGAATACATTGATTTATCTCTTAAAGAAAAATCAATTGAAGTATCATTTTCAAATTTGGAATATTTTTTAAATAATTTAATTGCTCCTTCCTTTAAATCATTTGAACTTAATTTTGATTGTTCTATTACTCCAAATGAAACTCTATTTTTTTCTCCTTTAAAATAACGTTTTGTTAAAGTATCATCATAATCACATATTAAGGATATATTCGATAAAGATAATTTTTTAAAAATTTCTAATTTATTTGTAAATGATATATTTTTATGAATCTTTTTAGGATTTTCAGGCTCTGAATATTCAATTTCTTTTTCTTTCATTTTTTATTTTTATTCGAAAATTAAAATAAAATAATATAACTTTTATTATGTAAAAAATAAAAAAATATTTAAAACAAATGTTTTTATATATTATTTTTTTAAAAAAAATAATTGAAATTGATTTTTTTTAATTGATTGAACCTTGTAAATTGGGCTATAAAAATTATAAGACCTTGAAATATTAGTCAAATTAACTCAATTTAAACCTTTAGTTTTAATTGAGAATTTATTTTAGGTTTATGGGAATAATTTCTTTGAGTTTTATTTATTTTTTTTTCATTAGCAAAATTCATTAAAATATTTTTTTTATCATATGGTAATCCTTTATAAATTTGCTCGCAAACTTTAATAAACTCATCTTCATTTAATGTTTCGTTTTCTTCTCTTAATTCTCTAAAAATAGGTTCTAACATTAATCTTATATTATCAGGAATTTTATTAATATTTACAGCATAATATTTTATTAAATTATCTTCATCTCCATCCAATAATTTAAATATTTTTCTAAAAGCTCTTTTTTTTTTATTGTTTAAAAATATATCTGTTGATTTATTTATGACTGGATTTAAAAAATAATTTTTATAAGTTTCAATTTCAAGTTTTTTTTTATTTTGTTTATATTTTTCATTTACTAAATACATTTTTGTAAATGGATTTGATTCATTATCGTTATTTGAATTTTTATGAGTGTTTTCATTTCTTTTTGTTTTTTTAGGTTTTTGATAATTTTTTATTTGATTTTCTTTTTCAATTTTTTCCTTTATTTTATCCATTTTTTTTTTTGATTTTATCTGATAATCTTCTAATCTTTTATCAAAAGGTTCTTTTATTTTAATATTTTTATTTAATTTAGGCATATAAGAATACATTTTATCAATTTTATTTTCTAATTCATTTAAATTATCTTTATATATAATACTATCTTCATATAATTTTGAAAAAATTTGTTTATTGGATTTATTTTTTAATCTATCTTTTTTATTAACATAAGGATGGAAAGTATTTTCTTTTTCTTCTTCTTGATTTTTTTTTTTTTTTAATTCATTTATTTTTTCTTCATTGTATTTTTTATAATCTAATATTCTTTCTTTTTCATCACACGGAATTCTCTTTATTCCTTCTTTTTGAATATTTAATTTAGGATGAAAAGAAGATTTTTCATTTTCTTCTTTTATTAATTTAGATTCTAATTTATCTAATTTTTTTTGTGTATCTTCTTTATATTTTTTGCCTCTGAAATATAAATTTTTTCCTGCTTCAATACTTTCTTCTAAAGTATTTTTATTATGTTTTTTATTATTTTTTAAAAAAAATGATTCATTTTTTGTTCTATGTCCTTGTGATTGACTTAAATTTTTTAATCCAAATTGATAATCATTAATTTTTATTATTTCTGAATTTAAGATATTTTCAGCTTCTCTTATATTTGAATTTGAATTATTACTCATTGAGTTTTGTACATTGAAAGTATTATTTTCTAAATTTATTACATTCTTTCTTTTAGTTCTTATTGAATTATTTTTTTTTTCTTTTTTGAATTTTTGATTTTTATTATTATTTATTTCATATTGAAATAGGTTTGAATTTCTTTTTTTATTTGAATTTTCATTTGATTGTTGATGAATCATTGTGTGATTATAATTTTTAAATGTTTTTGAGACACTATTTTTTTTTTTTATTTTTTTTTTCTCATGATTATATTCTTCATTAAATTCTTGATTATCATTTTCTTTACTTAACCTTATATTATTATTTTCTTCATTAAATTCTTGATTATCATTTTCTTTAGTTGGCCTTATATTATTATTTTCTTCATTAAATTCTTGATTATCATTTTCAGGATTATCATTTTCTTCTTCATTTTTTTTTTTATCGATTAACTCATTTAATTGTTTAGTTATTTCTTTCATTATATTATAATTGAGATTATTTTTCATGCAAAATTCATAAATATCTTTTTTAGGATTTTCAAAATTATATAATTTCAATTGTTCAATTTTACCATTCCCAATATCAATAGTTAAAGCCACAACAGGATTTTCATTTTCTTCAATATTATAATCATTTTCTTCGACTTTAGATTCATCATCCATTTCTGAAAAAAAAATTTATATAAAAAAGGGGAAAAAAAAAATTAAAAAAAAAAGAAGTAATAATAATATATATAAAATATAATATAATATTAATAATCATCTCCAAAAGAAAAAATTTCTTTACAAGTAGGTCTTAACATAAAAGAATGTTCAAATTGAGAAGTAAAACAGCCTTCAATATCAGCTAAAGGAGGATAAGGTTCGACAATACCATAATCACATAAATATTTTAAACTTTTATCAACATTAGTTAAACCATTTTCTTCTAACCATCTTTTACAAAAGGCTAAAGTAGAATAATGTTCATCAATAAATTTAAATAAATTTTTTGGTTGACTTGCTTTAATTTTAGTATTATTAAATGCTAAAGGATCTTTCATAAAATGACTCCAATCTTTTAATTCTTTACATTTTCCTTTTCCAGTTGTTGCAAATGTTTCAATAGCATATAATTCACCTTCTTCCATTTTCATTGTATTTTCTTCATTTTTAAATAATGGAACACTTTTATTTCCATGAACTTTAAATCTTCCTAAAGTATGTCCACATAAATCTTTTATAGGTTTTATTTTATATATTTTATTATTTAATTCAATTTCATAACTTTTAATTATTTCTTCAATTGAAGCTCCAATTTCACATAATCTAGCATCAATTCCAGATAATTTTATTCCTTCATTTGTAGCTTCTTTACTAGCTCTTAATAAATTATCATATATTGGATTAAAAGCAACAGTAAAAGCACAATCTATTATATAACCATTTATTTGAGTTCCAAAATCTAATTTCATCACATCATTTTCTTTTAATATAGTTTCATCTCCTAAATTTGGAGTATAATGAGCTGCAATATTATTTAAAGAACATCCTGTTGGAAATGCTTGTCCACATTCAGTTAAATTTGCATTTGTTATAAATTTTAACATATTTTCTATTTTTTTACACATATCTATTAATTTTATTCCTGGTTTTATTATTCTTTGAGCATATTTTCTTATTTGTCTATGACATTCTCCTGCTTTTCTCATTGATGATAATGTATATAAAATATATTTTTCTAATTCTTTCTTTTCTTCTGAATTACTTCTCCATATATTTTCTGAAGGATATTCCATTATTATTCCTTCTGGAAATTCTGATAATGAATTATATTGTTCATCTATTGATTTTGTTATTGGTATTGTTTGTTTTGTTTTTTTTTCTTCCCAATTTCCTATTAAACGAAATTTTGAATTGTCTTGATATGATAAAGTTGATATTTCTTTTTTTTCTTCTTCTGTATATTCTTTATTTATTATTTCACGATATGGATTTTCTCTAAAAATTGTTTTTTCTGTTATTGAATTATTTTCTGAATCTGTATTTGCATATTTTGGAATATATTCCTTTTTATGCTTTTTTTTTTGGTGTTTTGTTTCTTTTTTATTATTTTCTTTTGGGATTATATTTTTTATTTCTTCTTTTTCTTCTTTTTTTATTTCTTCTTCTCTTTTATTTTCTTTTATTATTGTTTTTTCTTCTTTTTCTTCTTTTTTTATTTCATCTTCTTTTGGAATTTCTTTTTCTAATTTTTTTTCTTCTTTTTCTTCTTTTTTTATTTCTTCTTCTTTTGGAATTTTTTGTTCTTCTATTTCTTTATTTTTTTTCTTTGATTTCTTCTTTTTTTTCTTTTTATCTTCTTCTTCTCCATCATTTATATATTTTACTAAATCATCTAAATCCATTAAATTATTGCTTGCAATAATATAATTTAATATAATTATTTTATTATTTATAAATTTAAAAAATATATTTTAAAAAAAAGTAAAATACATATGGAAACAATATAATTATTATTTAATATATAAAATTCATAAATAAAAATTTAAAAATTAATCATTATTTTTAATATATTCTTGAATAGTTCTTTTATAATCAATATCTTCAATTAACATATCAGGAGTTAAATATTCTCTTGTTAAAGGATCACAAGAATTCTTTTTTAACCATTCTAAAATAGCTTGTTTATCATAATAATTTCCAGAAGGAGTTAAAACTGGATTTTTCATATATTCTTGTGTAATTGGACAAATTCCCCATGATTCTTCTGATACTATTAATTCATTATTTCCTATTGCTCTATATCTTTCATTATAATAATCTTCATCTTTTTTATTATTATTTTTTTTAGTATTATTCTCTTTTTTTTTTTCTTTTATTTTTTTGATTAAATCTTTTATTTTATTCGTTTCATTTTTTATTTTATTTTCTATTTTTTTACCTTTTGATTTTATTTTATTTATTATTTTTAAATCATTTTCCGAATTGTTTTTTATTTCTGATTTCACTGTTTTTTTTATTTGTTTTAAAAATTTTTTCATTTTTTTTAATCTTTTTTAGATAATATTAATTATTTTAATCTAAAGTTGAGCTATAAAAAATATATAGAAATTCAATTATTTTTTAAAAAATTATATATATGGAAAAATTCATTAAAATAAATTTTAATTGAATTTTTTCTTGATAATTAAAAGAAAAAAATAACAAAATATTTAATGGGTTGTTCAGCAAATAAAGAATCTCTTGAATCTGAAATATTGATATTACAACTTCAAAAAGTAAAAATAAAAGATGAGAGAAAAAAAATGCTTGAAAGATATAAAGAATTAACAGGAGAAAGGTTAAAAAGACCTAAAATTCCTGATTATATAGATTATAAAGCAATGAAAGAAATAAAAATGCAAAGAAATAAAAGTAACAAAAGAGTTAAAATTCAAAAAGAAAGTTCAACTTCTACAAAAAGTAATTCTCATAAAGTCACTTTTAATACTGAGTCATAAACATTATTATATAAAAAAAGGTTTTATTATTTTTTATTTTTAATTTTTATATTATTTTAATATTGTATTTTTCATTTCTTTTTTTTCTTAAATAAATTATTATTCTAATGTTAGTTCCTATGTTTTAATCTTTTTAATTAGTTCTAATATATAACAGAATTAATTAAAAATATAAGGTAATTTTCCTTTTTTTGAAATTTAATAACTTTATTTTCTTTTATATTTTTAATTGTTTGTTATTTTTTTTATAATAAATTCTCTTTAACAAAGCCTTAAATAAAAATTATTAAATATAAATAATAATTCAATTAGATATTAACAAAAATTAATTAATAAATTCAATAATTTATACATAAAAAAAAATGAAATTATTAGATTTGAATCCTTCAAAGAATTCACTCTCAATGAATTCAAAAATTATAAAACAATCAAATTCATTTTCAAATACAAATTATAATGAAATAGAGGATAATATAAAATTAAAAGAAAATATTATAGGAAAAAATGAAAAAGATGAAATATCAAAAAATAAAGATAATGATATCTTAATAAACAATGGAATGAGTAAAGAAATTTATGAAAGACTAAAAAAAGAAAATGTAAATTTTATTCAAACTTTATTAAGACTAAAGGAAAAAACTATAAATGGAAAAAATACAAATCCTTGTATAACTCCCCAAAAACCAAATAATCATTTGAATAAAGTATTAAATAAAAGTATAAATAATAAATCAAATAATTCAATGTTTAAGAAATGCCCAATTCAAATAACTCCTTTAAATAAAATAATAAGGAAAAAAGAAATTCCAATTAAAATAACAAGTTCATTGAGAAAAAATGATATATTAGAAAATAAAAAACAATCAGTGAATAAAAGTGAAATTATATATCCAAAAAAAACAACAAAATTACAAAATAATATTAATAGTAAAATAATAAATGTAAATAAAACAATAAATGTAAATAATTGTAATATCATTAAAAAAAATTCTATAGAAAAAAAAGTAATAAAACAAAGAACTTTAAGTGCAGTTCCTAATCAAAAGCAAATAGAAAAAATAAATAAATTAGTAAATAGTAAAAATAGAAGAAATCAAGATATAAAAATTTTTAATAGTTTAAATAATACAAATTCAACAGGAGTTACTAATGTATCAATAAATCCAAATAATGAAATTCCTTCTGCTGTGATTAATTTATTTGAAGATTTTCCTATTGAAATTGAATCTAAAGATAATGTATCAAAAAAAATGAATAAATATCAATTTAAACAAAAAAAAGCAAGTAATAGTAATTTTTAAATATTTATATTTTTTATTAAAAAATATATTGTTTTAAATTTTCTCCAAAATTCTTTAAAAAAATAAAAAATAATTAATTAATTCCTTATTATTATTTAATTATTTTCATTTCTTTTATTTTTTAATTAATATATAATTTAGAAATAAATTTTGTTAATTTTTAAAAAAGGAAATTGTTTTCAAAAGGTTTACAAAAGAAATGATTTAATAAAAAATGAATCTTTGAATGATTTTTATATTAGTATAGAAAAATCTAAAGAAATAATAGAAATCTTTTCCCTGAACATAAAAATAATATTAGTTACTTGAGAAATATTAAAATTAGAAAATATAAAAAAGTAATTGAAATCATATATGAAAAAATATAAATCATTATTTACTTGAAATATAAAAATTAGAATTATTTAAAGAAATATTTGAAGTGATATCAGAAAACATATAAATCAAATCAATAAATTGAGATATATCAATATTTTTTAATTGTTTCAACATAATCCAAATATACCTAATAATCATTAAAAAAAAATTATAATTTCCTTAAAATTGAAGATTTTTTCATTTTTTATATTTTTATTAAATATTTCTTAAAATAACCATAAATATGATTTATTTTTATTTGTATTTCAAGTTTATTTATCTATTTAATTTCATCTTCCATTGAATATTATCCTAAAGGAAAACTAATACCTTGTTCAACAGAATTATATACAATTTTAGTTGGAGTATATTTATTTTTTTCATCATTATCTTTATTATTCATTATTATTATTATTATCATCATTTGAAATATTGTCTTCTTTTTTTATTATTTGCTACAAATATATAAATTATTAGAATAGCAACGATAATTAATTTTTTAATTGTTAGAAATTTTTTTTTTAAATAGAGTTAATCCCTTCGATGAGATTGTTGAATTTCTTTTATTATTATTTAAATTTCCATTTTTTTCAAATGGATATTATATCCTATTTGCTATGTTGAATTTTCCTTTTTCAAAAAGATTTATCCCCAATTTATTATATATTTAATATTTTATTATATATTTAAATTATAAACATTAAATTTTTTTTTTTTTTAAAAGCTTAATTTTAAATAAAAAAATATATTTTTAATTAATCAAATTTGTGATTTTCTTTTTTAAATTTATATTTTTTAAAAAATATATATTAATCGTAAATAGTTTATTTTTAAATTTATAAATTTAAAAAAGAAAATCATAAATTTGATTAATTAAATATATATTTTTTTATTTAAAATTAAACTTTTAAAAAAAATAATTTAATGTATAAAAAAGAAATAATTTAAAAAGATGTCGAAAAATTAAAAAAGTACAAAATAATTAAATGAATTTATAATTACTTTTTAATAATATATATATATTTTTTTTAATAA
>JAJJKW010000581.1:0-16610 GCA_023805745.1 Isotricha sp. YL-2021b | reverse complement strand
TTCCAAAATTAAATGATATGGTAACTTCAGAACAAGAAAAAAGAGAAGAAGGAGATGATATTATTGCAAAAAGAATTGGAGAAGAAATTCAAAAAGTTCAAGATGTTATTCAAGCTGATAAAAAAACTAGAGAAGAAACTGAAGAAGCTATTTTAGAAATGTTAAGAATTATGATTACTAAAACTAAAACTGAAATTGAAGGTGAAAGAAAAGATAGAGAATCTACTGAAGAAACTTTATTAAGTTTATTAGAAGATACTTGCAATAAATTAGGACAAAATAGTGGAATGTAAAATCAAGAAAAAGTTATTTAATTTTTATTTTTTTTTTTTTAATTTAAAAATCTAAATTTTTGAAAAAAGGAAATTGAAAAAAATTTATATTTATTTATAATTTATAGAATAAATAATTTATATTTATTTGTTTTATACTATTTTGTGACTTCTTATTATATTTTTCTCAGCTTCCCATAATAAATTTTGAAATGTTTCTCTTGATTTTTTTGTTTTTTCAATTACCCATTTTGGTCTTTTATAAGAATTTTCAAAAGAATTATTTGGAATAAAATCAATTTGATCTAATCCTTTTGTTATTATTTTAATTTCCATCTCTTTTTTTATTTCATCTTTAAATTTATATGATGATATAGGATTTAAATTTGTTATTTTTTTATATAAATTTACATTTTCTGCATAATCAATATTTGGAATTAATGTTGAATATCCAAATTTCTTTGATTTTTTTAATGAACAAGGTTCAAAAAATGGAACAATTTTTTTATTTAATTGTTTTTCAAAACTATTCTTTTTTTCTTCTTTTAATAAATCTTTCAATTTAAAAGGATCTTTGTAAGAAAAAAAATTTGAAGTTATTAAAATTTCCTTTTTTAATTGTTTTGAATTTGATAATGCATCATTTAATTTTCTATTTATTGGATGTGGAATATATTTTTTAAAATCTATTTTCTTTTTTTTTTTTTTATTTGATTTTGTTTGAGATAATTTATTTTCTTTTAAATTAGGACTAAATTGTAAATCTTTATTACTTTCACTGTTATTTATATTTAAATTATGATTAATATTAGGTAAAGAATTATTTCTAGTATTTATTGGTTTAATATTATTATTATGTTTTATTAAATTAGTTTGAGAATTATTATGTGTTTTTGTTACTGTTTCATTATTTATTATACTATTATTCCTAGAAAAAATACTAGAATGAGGACTTACTTTAGTATTATTATTATTGTAATTATAATTTGAATTCTCAAAAAAATTTGATACTAAACCCAAAAAACTTTTTCTCATATTTAATTTATGTTTGTTAATATCAATCATATAAGTTTTTTTCTTTGTATTATTATCTCTAATTGAGTCTAATCTTAATAATTTTGATTTTGTTGTTCTTGGTCTTATTCTTCCATAAGAATAAAATTTAGTTCTTTTTCTTTTAATAGTTTTAAGTTTATCTTTACTTAAAAGACTATATTTATTATTTTTTTCTTTTTTTTCTGAAGCTGCTTTTAAAATATTATATTCTTTTGAAACACATTTTAATCTTTGATTAATTCCTTTTATTATATTAGTTAAACGAACATTACAAACTGAATGATTAAAAATCCTAAAATTTTTATATTTTGAAAAAACTTCATTATCAAAAATTTTATTCTTTTTTTTCATATTTAAGAATAATTTTTTTATATTATTTAAAAAATTTAATTTATAAAAATAAAAAATTTACAAAAAACAATTAAATTTTTTTTTTCCCTTTTGAAAGTGCATTTAATTTCTTTTTAACAGAATTAGCAATAATTTTATGAGAATCATTTTGAACTTTATGAATACAATTTTGAATATCATCTAATAAACTTCTAGTTTCTTTTAATTCTTCATTAAAATTTTTTAATTTTTCTTCTCCTTCTTCATCAATTTCTCTTCTAATTTCTTTTTTTTCTTCAATTTTTTTATTATGTACTTTAAAATTACCAACAGGATCATCAGAAGAAATTAAATCTTCATCTTTATTATTATTTTGTTCTCCATTATTTAAAGTATCAATATCAGGATATTCAGGAGCAATAACAAATAATTTATCTTTTGGTGAAACTTCAAAATTTTCTTCTGGTGCAGTTACAACATAATAAAAAGAACTTTCATTATAATTTTTCACTTTCATATTATAACTTATTTTATTATCTCCTGATATATTTGCATTTGAATTTAATTCTCCTGATCTATATACTCCAATAACTATAATTTTTTTTTGAATAAATATTTTAAAAACATCTTCAAATTTTACTTTACCATAAGTTAATATATTATTTGGAAAAATTCCCATTGGCATATTTATTAAATATAAATTACCACTTGTAATATTAGAATATCTATTTAATATATTTTTATTTTTTAAATTACTTTGTTCTTCACCAACAATTAATTTTTTTAAAACAGATAATAAAGAAGGATTATAATAAGCTTGTGTAATAACATTATCCATTATACTAGAATAATAAACTTCTCCTGCTGCAAAAGATGCTGTTGCATCAATATTTAATCCTGCTTTTATAAATAAATATTCATCATTATTTTTTCTTGTTCTATTATTTAAAAAAGAAACATTACTTGGATTAATTAATTCAATAACACAAAATATATCTTTATTAATTTTACTAATCATATTATATTTAAATATTGTTTTTGCATCTAATAAATCTTCTTCTTCTCTTGTTAATTTTCTTGCAGAAATATTATTTTCATATTCACAATTTTCATCTTCATCTTTATTCACTTTTAAATTTTTTAATTTTTTATTTAATGTAAATTGACTAATTTCATTAATTCCAGGAGCTAAAATAACAACTCTTTTAGCACTTCTAATTCCCGCTCTTTTTAAATCAGATTTTTTCATAGAATCACCTTGAACTAAATAAATTTGTTCAAAAAATGAAATTGTATTCCAAACTTTATCATCAGGTAATTCTTTACTTAAAATAACAATAGTTGGAACAATACTTTTAGGTAAATTTTTAGCTCTTAAAGGTTTAATAAAATCTATTAAATTTTGACATACACCACAAATTATAATATGTCCTTTTGCAATTAACATTTTATCAATTGAATCTATTGTAACACTTGTTTTTGCAATATGTTCTGTTGTTATATGACATATTTTTGCTAAAGATAAAGCATCTGTTGAATATATATCATTATTTTTTAAATTAGTTTCAATTTCAATTTCTCCTTCTTCTAATTCTACATTTTTATTTGGTCTTCTTTTATTTATATTAAATTCTCCATAATTTATTTTAGTTATTTCTACTCTTTTTTGAGTTTTTTCCCATTGAGTTACTTCATCTGCATCTCCTTGATCTTTTGCTAATAAATATCCAAATACATTTACATCTCTTTTTATTGGAATTATAAAATCCATTGGAGATAATAAAACTATATTTGAATTATCACTTTTATTTTCTATATTTAATCCAAATAATATCATTTTTTTTTCATTATATATTTTCTCAGCACAAATTGAAAATTTATATCCTCTTAAATATTCTAATGGTATTTTATATATTTCATAATCTTTCCCATGTTTATATTCATCTATCCATTTACTGTTACCTAATTGTTTTTCTATTCCTTCTTCAAAATTATTTGTTATAATTAAATTAGAAATTAATGCAATTATTCCTCTACATAAACAACTTTTTGCTAATAAACTTAATTTTAATTCATCAATACAAACAATTTGATCTGTTGTATTATTTTTTGAGATTGATAAAGCAAAATGATGTTCACTTTCAGGACGAAGTAATTGAATAATTAAACTTGAACTATTTTCACCTTTATCACTATTATTATTATTAATATTATTATCTGTATTATTAGTTCCATTTTTATTTTTTTTTTCAGTTTTACTATCATTAGAACTATTATTGAAATTATTATCATCATTTTGTTTTCCTGAATTTTGTTGATCTAAAGCAATAGTTCTTGTAGTTCTATATAAATTATTTAAAGTTCCAGAAAAAGTTCCAAAAGAATCTTTTTTTTTATTTTCTTCTTCTTGAGAAAAATATTTTTTAATAGCCATAGCTTGAATAATAGTTTTAGAATCTTCAGCAGCAGAATCATCAGTTTGTTTATTACATAAAAGCATAATCATACTTGCATTTCTAAATTGACATCTTTGTAAATCATTTAATTTTAAAGGATCTCCTTCAAAATAAAATAATTTATTAGGATATTCTTGTAATAAACTTTTCATATTTGTATCAGGTCTTTGAGGTAATAAAATTAAAGCATGTCTTTCATCTTCTCCATGATCAGGATGAAAATATTCTTGTAATAAAACAACAATAGAACCATTTGATATATTTCCACTTATTAAAATAAATTGAACTCCTTCTAACATTTTATATGCTGTTCTTGCATAAACACTTTTTGAACTTAATTGAATCATTAAATTTGAACTTAATGCTGGAATTTCTATAACACTTAATAATATTAATATTATTATTATTATTCTACCTAAGACTGAAGATATTGTTGAATAATAACCTATAATTGCTACTGTTGTCATTACAAAAAAAAAAGAAGATAAAATTGAATCATTTGTTCCATTACAATTATAATTATCATTACAATCTCTTTCTACAAATAACCAATATTTTCCTATTGTTTGTGTATTTTCTATAACATTTATTATTATTGATGATGTTGTTATTAAACAAAATATACTACACATTATATTATATAATTCTCTATTAACATCACTTTTAATAAATCTTGAACAATTTAAAAAATTAAATGTTCTCCATGCTATTAATGAACTTGTTATCATATGTGCATTATTTATTAAATCTTCTTTCATTCCTACAAATGCTCTTGCAAAAAAATATGGAATTACACTTACAATTTCAATAAAAAATGTTGAAAAAAATTTTAAAGAAAAGTCTACTGTTCCTGATATTATATCTGTTATAAAATCTAAAAAAAAATAACATCTACTTATGAAATTAAAAATAAAAAAAGCATTTTCATGTCTTAATATTAAATTTGGAAGATATGTTGTTAATATATATATTACTAAACATGTCAATGATAAAAGTATATTTAGTAATAAGAATATAAAATTACTTTTTATTTCAATTAATAACTTTTGAAAATTGGAATTATTACTATTATCATATTTAGGATTATTTAATATAATATTTTCATCTTCTTCTTCCATATTATTTTATATTTAATTTAAGTTTTAAATAATCTTTTTATAATTATTATTATTTTATATTATTTTTATTTATTAATAATATTATTTTTTATTTTTTTTTTTATGCTCATGTTTATCTTCACAACTTGAACATTCATTATCAACAATAAATATATTTAAATAATATTCAAGAGAATTTGGAAGAAAATCTTCTTTAAGAAATCTTGCTTGTTGATCTTCATTAGGTAAATTATCTTGAATTTTATTACTGAAAATATCAAAAAAAGATTCTATTTCTTTTGTAATTATTTGTTTTTCTTTAGATTTCTTTTTTTTAATCATTTTAATTGTTTTTTTAATCATTGGATTTTTCTCTTCACTTTTCCAAATAATATCACATCCTTCAACTTTAATTAATTTTTCATTTAATATATTATAATAATATTTTTTTGATAATATTGTATTTTCCATATATTCATTTTCTTTGAAAATATAATTTACTTGAAAATCAATTTTATTATCAAGAGGAATAATAATTATATTTATTAAATTATCTAAAATTGGAATGTCTTTATCATTACAAGTATAACATTTGCAATTTTGAATTACTTTTCTCCAAAAAGATGGAATTTCTTTATTTATTTTTGATTCTTCTTCGTTTATATTATATTTTATATAATCTTCTTTATTTATTTCTGGAATTTCTGTTTCTGAAAATATTATATCTTTCATTTTTGAATATAAACTAAAATATTTTAATTCATATTTATTTCTTAAATCTATAAAATCTTTTCTATAATTGTTTTGCTCTAATTCAATTAAATCATTATTATATTTGTTCAATTGAAGTAAATTAGGATATAAATTTTTATTTTCTATCTTTTTTATTGCATCTATTAAATCTTGATCATCTGGTAAATCTTCTTCTTTCTTTTCTTCTTTATTATCTTCTTTCTTTTCTTCTTTATTATCTTCTTTCTTTTCTTCTTTTTTTTCTTCTTTATTATCTTCTTTAATTTCTTCACTATTTTTATCATTAATATTTTCTTTTTTTTCTTTTTTAATTCCTTCTTCTTTATTATTTTCTACTTTTTTTTCTTCTTCTTTAATTTCTTCTTTTTTTTCTTCTTTTTTTTCATTTTTTAATTCTTCTTTTATATCATCTTTTTTTTTTTCTTCTAATTGAACTTCATTTTTAGGCTCCATCAAAGATAGATATAAAAAAATTATTAAATTAAATTAAATTTATTTTCACATTTAAAATTTTAAAATTAAATAAATAAAAGACCCAATTACATATCTTCATCTTTAAAATCTTTATTATCATTTAAATTTCCTTGATCATCTAAAATATTTTCTTCATTTAAATTATTAAAACTATGATGTTCACTTTCTAATCCTTCAATATTTAAATGATTATTTTCTAAATTTTTATTTTCATTTTCAATATTATTTAAAATATCAGTATCAATATCTTCATTTAAATGATTAGAATTTAAATCTAAATTATGTTGTAAATCAATATCTTCTAATCCTTCAACCATTTGAGGAGAATTATTTGTATTTTCTCCTAATTGAATTTGTAATTTAGATATTTCTTCATCTTTACTTTGAATTAATTCTTCATATTGTTTTGTTAATTCATTTATTTCATTATTTTTTCTTATACATTCATCTAATGCTTTTTCTATTTCTAAATCTATTTCTTCTTTATTTTTATTTTCTAATTCTTCTTCCTTTAAAACATCATCTAAATTTATATTTAATGTAGAAATATTTGTTTCTCCTTTTTTTAATGATTCTTCTATTTTTTCTGTTTTATCTTTTAATTCTTTTATTTTTTCTTCTTTTTCTTCTATTATATGTTTTAATTCTTCATTTTCTTCTTTTAATTTCTGAAGTTTATTTTCTAATTCTTTTTCTTTTATTAATAATTCTTTTTTATCTTCATATTTACCATCAATTTTCTTTTTCATATTTTCATTTATTTCTCTAATTTTCTTTTGATCTTCTGTTATTTGTATTATTATATCATTTAATTGTTTTATTTGAGAATCTTTTGACATTAAATTATTTCCTTCATATTCAATTTGATAATTCCCTTCTTTTCCTTTTATAATAAAATCTTCATTTACTCCTGTTAAAGTTCTTATTGTTAATTTTAATCTTTTAATTAATTCTTCATTATCATTTCTTCTTTGTTGACAAGAATCTTTTAATAAATTTAAATCATTTTCTTTTGACTTTAAACCATCTAATTCTAATTTTTTTTTTTCTAAATATTGAATTAAATCATAATAATTATCTTGATATATTATTAAATTTTTTTCATTTTGTTTATTTGTTATTTCAATTTCTGCATTTTTTCTACTTAAATCTTCAATTGATAATATTTGATCTCCATATTTAGAATATAAATCTTGATTTTCTGTTTTAATTTTATTACTTTCTTGTTCTATTGATGTTATTTTATCTGTTAATTCTAAATTTTGATGAATCATATCTTTTAAATTATCTTTAATATTATGCATAAATGTTTGAAGATTTAAATCAAATTTTGAAAAAATTGAATTTGTTTTTGATAAATTTTTCGCCTGACTTTCATAATTTTTTAATTCCATTTCTAATATTGTATTTTCATTTCTTAATTCTGTATTTGCTTGTTTTAATACTTTATTTGCAATGTTTAATTTATCAATTTCTTTTGGAATTAAAACATTATGATCAACTAAATTATTATTTTGATTATTATTATATAAATTCGATTGTTGAATATATTGATAATTATTATAATAATTATAAGAAGGTAAATTATTATTATTATAAGTGTTAAAATTAGTTCCACCATTACTAAATACTTGTTTTTCTGTTATAATATTATCAATTTCATCATCAAAATAATCATCTTCTAAATCAAAAGGTTCATCATAATTTACATTATCAACTGAATGATCTGATGAATTTTTTGATATACTATAATCATCTTTATAATCTATCCAATGTCTACTTTGCTCATTATATCCAAAATTATTCATATTATTATTATATATATTACTAATATTAAAACTTGTTCCTATACCATAATTATTATATGACATTTTTATTTTTTAATATATTTTAAAAATATTATTTTTACAAAATCTTGATTTTAATTTAAATTAAAAAATACTAAATAGTTTTACATTATAATTAAATAAAAAACTTAAATTAAATAAAATTACTTTGTTAAAGTAAACATTTGAAATAGGTATCAAATTCATTAACTGAGACTTTCTAAAGATATTAATAATTAATAAATTTACCATTATTAAAATACTAATAATTAATATTTTTAGATTATTTTCAGTTATTTTTTATTAGATTGAAACGGATTAACTGCAATATTTAATTTTTTTCTTAATACATCTATTGAAAAAAAAGAATCAAGAATATTTAAAATAATAAAATGAATAAAACAAATCAATTAAATAAAAAAAATTGTTGAAGAAAAACATATCCAAAAAAATAAAATAAAGCAACTAAATACCGCATAAAAAGTAATAAAATTCTTGATTTATTATCAAGAGAAATATCATTATAAACAAATTTTTAAAAAAATCTTTTTTAAATTAATATTATGCTAAGTAAAAATTAAATACAAAAAAAAGGGGAAAAAAATGTAAAAGAAGATTAAACAAAAATTTTAATTAAATTTTGATTTAAAAAATTTTAATAAATAAAAAAAATAATAAAACACTTCATAATAAAAATAAATTAAAAAAATGTTTTTCTTCCCTCCAACAAAATCAATTTCAAAAAAACAAACAAAACCAGAGCCAAAACCTCAACCAAAAGTTCAACAAAAATCTGAAATAGTTCAACAAGGAATAATAAAGGGTCCTCCAATAAGAGAAATAACAACAAATACAATAGCAGGAATAAAAGCATTTAATAATTATATTGCATTAGCAGATTTACTTCAAGATAATAATTATAGATTAATTGTGATTGATATTTCAAAAAAATTAAAAATTTTTAAAGGAAATATTTTACAAGATGAATCTAAATTATCTATTTTTCCTGCTGGATTAATTAGTTATTATTCTGAAGATCCTTCTTCAAAAACAATTATTCCTTTTTTAGCTGTTGCTGGAGGAAATACTATTTTTATTTATAAAAATTTAAAAGGTGTTATTAAATATCCTTTACCTGATCAAAAAATGAATGGAGAAGAAGTTTTAATTTATCAACAATATAATAAAGGAGAAATTGATGGAATTAATTGTTTAAATAAATTACAAAATTTAGCTGATCAATTAATTGAAATTAATATTGAAAATGAAGATGAAGATGAAGATGAAGATGATAATGATAATGATGATGATGATAATAAAAATAAAAATAAAGTTACAGAAAATAAAAATGAACCTTTATCACAAATGACTTTGGAATTATTAAGTTTAAAAACTCAAGATGAACAATTGAAATTTTTAGAAGATAATAAAAATACAAAAGTTATAATTAGAAATTATATAACTTGTATGAATTATATTAAAAGAGATAATTCAAATGATTTAAAAGCTCCAAGTTATATAATTGTTGGAACTGAAAATTGTTTAATTTTTGTAATAAATCCATATAATAAAACTCCTTTATTAAAAAGAAGAATTTTAGAAGTTCCATATATAATAGAATGTCAAGGTGGATTTAATAGTGAACATAAAATTTATATAAGTGATAGAGGATGTAATGTTTATGTTCTTAAAAAAGATACTCTTTTATTTAAATTTATTATGCCACAACCTTTAATAAATTTACTTCTTTCAAAAAACAATTTCTATGTTGGAACAATCGGAAATAATTTTATTAGTTATACTTTATCAGGAGATATTATTTTTAAAATATTGCAACCAGCAATAATTACTTGTATGGAAATATATTATAGAAAAAGTGAAGATTTAAATATAATAATAATAGCTTTGAAAAATAAAGAACTTAGATTTTATAATGATAAGAAATTAATTATATTAATGAAATTACATGATAATATTTTTGGAATGAAATATGGAAAATATCAAATGACAGAAGATTGTTTAGTTTTATCAACTTATTCAGGAGGTATAATAGTAAAAAGTTTTGGAAGTGATAATAAATTTTCAGAAATAAAATATGATGAAGAAAAAAATAAAGAAGAAGGGAAAATAATAGTTCCAAAGAAAAGTCCATTATATTTAAATTTAGTAGAAAGAGAAAAAGAAAATAGTTTTAATATGCAAAATACATTTCAAAATGATTTATTAAGAATAAGATATAAAGCAATGGATACTTTTGTTAAAATGTTAAAAATTGGAAATGCTCCTCAAAATTATTCTTCTTCAAGTACAATGAAAATTTCTGCTTCTTTAGAAGGTTTAGGACCAAATTTTAAATTAAATTTAATTTTAGATAATTCTGGTCATGAACCAATAATAAATGGAATTTTAACTTTAGATTTTAATAGAAAATTATATTATTTTGATAAAGAAAATATTATTTTAAGTATAATTATGCCACATATTCCAATTAAATATTCTCTTCCTTTTAAAAATATAAGTGAAAATGGAAGTTCTGGAATGATAAAAATTATTATTATAGATAAATTAAAAAATATTCCTTTAGTTCAATCAACAATAAAAGTTCCAGTTTCAGAATTAGAAATGGTTTGATTTATAATAAAATATAATTTATATTTAAAATAAAAATTTAAAGGTATATTAATTTATGAGTTCTTACTTAATATAAAAAAATAAAAAAATAGAATAAAAAAAATATATTTTTAAAAAAATGAAAAAAGAAACTTATTCTTTATATTCATTAATAGAAATCCGTTTTGCAGATCCAATAGGTTCAATAGGATTATCAAATAGAAATGTAATAATAGGAACAATGATGGGAAGATTAACATCTTTATCATTAATAGATAAAAAAACAACATTAATAAATGAATTATCTCCAGAAAATATTACTGGAATAATTTTTGATGAAACAGGAAAATATTTTTATGCTTCAATTGGAGATGATGAAATATTAAAATTTGAAGCTGATTCAAATAATACAAATCCAATTTCTAGAATAAAAAATTATAAAAATGAATTAATACATAATAAAAAATGTGAAAATATGATTTCTTTAATTTCAAAAAATTATTTAATGTTAATTGAACTTGCACCTCAAGAAGAAGGTGATATAACAATAAATGATTATGAGGCTTTTTGTCAATTAACTAATATTGAAGATGAACAAAAAAATGATTTTAGAATTCAAATGACTAATTATTCTATTCCTTTAGATTTTAATGGAATTTATTTTGTTTATGTTGAATTTCTCTCTGATAAAGATAGAAATTTATGTGTTAAAAATGTTATAGATAATAATGAATATGTTTATAAAATGAAATTAGATAAAAATTTTGGTCATATAAGTCATTGTAAATTATTAAATGATAATAATATATTTTTAGTAAGGGATTTAAATAAATGTGAAATAAGAGAAATAACTGATAATTTTAATTTAATTGAAAGTTTTAAAAGTATTGGAGATGAAGTAATAGCAGTAGATTATTTTATTAACTATGATAAAATTCAAAATGAATTTATAAATGAAAAAAAAAATAATAATAATAATTATGAAGTTTTAAAAGTAAAAAATGTTCCTATTACAACAGGAAATTTAATTAATAAAAGTTCTGAAAATGATATTATGAAAGAAAATAATAATTCAATTAATAAAGTTTCAAGTGCTCATGAATCAGAAAAAAATTATGATGGAATTATTGCTATTTTAGATATTGATGGTAATGTTAATTTTTATGATAATAAAGTTATTGCTAAAAAATTTAACTTATATGATATTAAAGAAATTAATAAAGAACAAAAAAAAAAAATGTTCTTTTCAATGGGTTATGCTTATTATATTAAATGTAATAAACATTTTGTTTGTATTTCTACTGATCATGGTTGTTATGTTATTAAAATTAATTATCATTAAAATTTTGTTTTATTTTCCTTTTTATTTATTATTTATATATTTTCTTAATTTAGTTCAAACAAATCATACTTTAAAATAGTTTTAAAATAGTTTTTTTTTATATTTTTAAAATATATTTTTTTTATAATGGATGTTAAAATTTTTCCTAATCCTTTAATAATAACAAGAGAACATGAAAATGATTATTTTCAATCATATTTAACAATCAAAAATGAAACTAATAACTTTTTAATATTCAAAATTTTTTTAAATCAAAAATCAATGTCATATACAGTAAAACCAGTATTATCTTTTTTAAAACCTTTTACTCAATCAAATATTTTATTTAAAAAAGTGACAAATAATATTGAAACAAATTTAAAAGATAAATGCTTAATTAGAGTTTATCATATAAATAAAGCAATAGATTCAAATGAAGAAGCAAAAGAATTCATAGATAATAAAAATTATAATGAAAAAGATGTTAAAAAAGAAAAAATTTATATTTTAAGTGAAGGAAATAATTCTGATAATAATGATTTAAGAATGAAAATTGTGAAAATGGGAAAAGAAATAGAAAATCTTAAAAGCCAATTAGAAACAATTAAAATAAATAAATCAATGATGAAAGAAAAAAATAATTCTTTAAAAAATATTGCAAAAAAAAATAAAAATGAAGGTTATTCAAAAAATTTTACTTTATTTATAATATTATTATGTTTAATTTTAGGAGCATATATATCTAAAATCAAAAATACTTTTTTTCAAAAATCCAAATAAAAAAATTTTTTAAATAATCTAATTTAAAAAATCAAAAGTAAAAAATATTTAAATTAATTTATATCGATTCATAATATCTTCAAATTCTTTAAATGTTATTTCTGTTCCATTAGCACTCATTCTTGAAAATAAATCTTTTAATTCATTTATATGTAAAGTCCCATCAAACTCATTTGTAATTGCTCTTAATGATTCTATAGTAATAGAATTATTATCCTTATTATCTACTAATAATTTAAATAAAAATTTTAAATTTTTTTTTAATTGATTCATATAAAAATCAATAAATTCCTCATAAGTATAATCTTGATCTTCTAATTCTGATAATAAAGTATAAATATTTGGAAAGTTTGATTCATAATCTAATTCTTCTATTATTTTTTTAATATTTTCTCCATTTATTGTTCCTTTTCCATCTACATCAAAAAGATCAAATGCCTTACGAATTTCTTCTAATATATCATCAGACAATTGATTCTTATCAGCTAAGTAATCATTTTCAAATTTTACAATTCCTGACATTTTATAATTTGATTTATACTAAACTATTTTTTTTATAAAACATTAATATATTTCCAAAAACAATAACCAAAAAAAAAATGAATATTTCATCAAAAAAAAAAAATATAAAAAAAAAATGAACAATATATAAAAAAAATAAATAAAATTCCAAAAATTATAAATATCAAAAAAAAATAAATAAATTCATTTCCAAAAAAAATGCCGCACTCATTTGGTTACAGGGCAAAAACTCGTGATTTATTTTCTCGTCCATTTCACGAACATGGTCCAGTTCATTTATCAACATATATGACAATATATAAGAAAGGAATGTTTGTAGATATAGTAGGAAATGGTTCAATTCATAAAGGAATGCCTCATAAATATTATCATGGAAAAACAGGAAAAGTTTTTGATATATCACCAAATTCAATTGGAGTTATTGTTAATAAACAAGTGAGAAATAGAATTGTTGAAAAAAGAATTCATGTTAGAGTTGAACATTTAAGAATTTCTACTTGCAATGATAATTTTAAAAAACATGTTAGAGAAGTTGAAAAAGAAAAAAGAGATAATCCTAAAGATAAAAAATCTAGAAAAAGATTACCTGTTGGACCCAAAGGAGAACAAAAAATTACTGTTGATGATAAAAATGAAATTATCTTTTATAATCCTGATTTTAAAAGAGAAATTTTCTAAAAATATTTTATTTATATTAATTACTTTTTTGATAAAGGTGAATTTTTTTTTTGGATATATTTAATTTTTTTTTTTTAATATTTTATTTTTTATTTTTTTATATTAATTAATTATTAAAAAAAGAAAAGTGATTTTTTTTAAAAAAAGAACATTGTTTATTATATATGGTTTATTTATATTATTTGATGTTAATATATTAATGACAATAATCATATAAATTTACCTTTTAGAATATTTACATTAAATTTTAAAAAAATAAATTCAATATTACAACTTTTTTAAAATTAAATTGAAAATCACCCATTAAAAGAAATAATAATAAATGTATTTTCAATTTTATTTTCTTTATAAGATAATTTAGGATATCTAATTTTTAACAAAGATAAATATCCTATTGGAATTTCTATATTATTATTAGTATTATCAGTATTTATAAAAAAAGTTGGTTTTTTTAATCCTTTATAATTTTTAGCATGTTTTTTAATTTCACTAATACCTTGAAATTTAGCAAAATTTAATTCACATATTTTTTTACTTTCAAATTTTGACCAACTTTTACCTTGAAATTTTTCATAAAATAAAAGAATATGTAATGGATTAATAAAATTAATAAAAGCATAACCTCTATTTCCACTTTTTTCAAAATCATATGGCATATATAAACAATCAAATTTATTTAAAAATTTTTCTAATTCTTTTTTTAACATATCATCAGAATATTTTATTGGAATATTTCTTATCATTAATGTTGTTTTTTTATTTTTACCAAGAGCTATTTCATTTAAATTAATTAATTGTTTTTTATTTTTATTTAATTCAAAATTTCCAATAAAAGGATTTGAATAAAAATAATTATTTGAAGTATTTAAAGAAAAAGCATTATAATAATTACTTTCAGTAAAAGAATTTGAATTAACTCTTCTTTTAATTTCTTCAGGCCAAAAATTTATTTTTGAAACATTTTGAAAAATATAATTTGTTGATTTATTTGATTCTTTTGATTCATTTGTTAAAATTCTTCTTTCATTTTCATCTAAATTTTTACTTGAATTATGAGTTGAAATATAAGAATTTTGATGATTTAATCTTGGAAATAATGTTCTTTGATTATTCATTAACATTAAATTATAATCTATATTTTTTATTTGTTGAGGTGTATTGTTTAAATTAAAATTTAAAGGAAATTGATTTTTTTCATAAAAAAATTCTTCTGGTTCTGTAATACAATTTAATATTTTTTTATTTTTTTTTTCTTTATATTTATTGTTTATATTATTTGATTTTATAGATATTGAATTTACTTTATTTATTATTATTGGTTCTTTAAATTCCTCAATATCAGATAAATTTTCACTATTTGAATTTTCTTTTTTTTCCCTTCTTTTTTCAAGAAATTTAATTTTATTTGAATCTTTTATTATTTTATTTAAACTTAATTTTTTTTTTATTAGATTTGATTGAATTTTTAACATATTATATTTTTTATAATATTGATTTGAATCAGTAACATTTGAATTATTATTTTTCCAAATATCTTTATTATTAATTAAAGGTTCATTAAAATTATAATTTTTATTTAAATCATTTATTTCAGTTATATTATTGTTAATATTGTTATTTTCCAGTGTCAATTTTTCAATTTCTGAATTTAAACTAAGATAATTTTTAATTTTTTATTTTACCATTCATATTCTTTTTCTGGAGTTTCTTCATAAATGTATTTATCATTCCCAGTAATTGATTTATATCCTTCCATTTACTTTATAATTAATTTTATGATATGCTCAAAAGTTAAAGTTTATTAAATTTCAAAATAAAAAAGAAATTTTAATATAAAAATGTAAATATATAATTTAATAAATATTTATTGACTATATAAATTTTGCTTTTCTTTTGCTTCTCTTAATTGTTTTTTTAGTTGTTTATTTTGTTCAACAACTTTTTTTAATTGTTCATTTTGAATTTTAACAACTTCAGATGCAAATTCATTATTTTTACTCACTTTATGATTTTTCTTTGTTTTAATATTTTTGATTATTCTATCATTAGCTTTAATTTCTTTTTCTAATCTAATAATTGTTTCATTAAGTTCTCTTAACTCTTTTTTAATTGAGTTTTCTTTTGGAAGATATAAATTTTTTCTATTTCTGATTTTTTCTAATTGTTTAATATACATTTGTTGTGAAATTGGGTCAACCATTTTTTTTATTGAAAAAAAAGAACATTTTTTAAATTATTTATAAAAAAGAAGAGAATAACTTTAAAAATTTAATTTTTATATTAATTATATAATTGTTTTAAATTTTGGAGAAAGAATTTTTTCAAAATTTTTTTATTAAAAAATATTTATTTTTTTAATTTTAATTCAATAATTTTTTTATTTATTTATTTTATTGTTTAAAGAAGTAAAATGGGGATTGGGGATTGGGGATTGG
>JAJJKW010000580.1:0-16633 GCA_023805745.1 Isotricha sp. YL-2021b | reverse complement strand
TAAATAAATTTTATATGATTATAATTAAATGTTGAAAAGTATTTATCAATATAATAATAATTTTAAATAAAATTACAAAAATATTCATACTTAAAAAATATTGGTTTTAAAAATTTAAATTTTAAAATTATTTTAACATATTTTTAATTCTTCTTTTTATAAAATATTTTTTATTCAATTCTGAATTATTTTATTTTCATTTTCCACATTTAATTAAAAAATATAATTTTATAATTTTGAAAGTAAAAAAAGATAAATTTCTTTTTTATTTTTCTAAATAGATGAATTAATTAATTAAATTAGATTATTTTGTGATATTTTGAATATTTATTTTATTATGTTGTTTTAATTTAAAATTTATAAAAAAATAAATTTAAAATAAGAATAATCCTAAAAGAATTATAATAGAATTTTTTAATCCAAAAGCATTATCTGTTTTATTTGTTGATAATGTTGATTTTTCACTTCATTTATAGATAGCAATAAAAACACATCCTCCATTACATTACTACTTGTTGTTTGATTTACATAATTATTGTTTGCTGAATTTTTAGTAACAGAACACATTCACTATTATCTGAAGCCCATGCATATCCACCATTACAAATAGTTAAAGATAAACAATTTGCATCACATGCAACTTCTGCTGTAGTTTTTGATCCTGCTGCATATGTTCCTGTTGATGTTGCTGTCCATTCACATGATGAGTTTCCTGTACATGTTGATGAATCTATCATTGAATCATCATCACATGTTGCACTTAATGTTGATGTTATACAAAATATTATTAAAATTACACTTATTAATTTCATTTTCATTTTTTTTCTCTCTCTTTTTTATATTCTTTCCTATTTTAACATATTTTTTTAAATTTGTAACTAAGGAAATTAATTAGATTCTTTTTTGATTTGGTTTTGACATTCTTCAAAAAAATGATACTATAAAAACTATTATATAAATCTTATTAAGTTAATAATATTATCATATTCATTCATAATTTTTATCTAATCATAATATAAAATTATTTTTTGAATGATATAAAATAATAATAGTATATTTTTTATTGTTCAAATAGCTTGAAGATTTTTCAAAATAGAAAAAATTTGATTTATTTACTCTAGATTAATAAATTTTTTCTTTGAATTTAAAACATTTTCTCAAAAATTTTTTTTTCCCTTATCATTTATTATATAATAACTTTATTGAATGAGAAGAATTATCTTTTTATTGATAATTAAAAACTTTTTTTTGCAATAAAATTTTTTTTAATTGGAAAATTATTTTTCAAAATTATTTTTTGTTTAAGAAATATTTTATTTTTTAAAATTTAATAGTTTTATTATTCTCTTTAAAAAGGATGGATTCAAATAATTTAATAAAGAAAATGATAGTAAAATTTATTCAAAATAAAAGAAACTGAATTTTGAATATATAGAGGAAAATTTAATGAGATGATAATTGAGAAATCAAATTAAGATAATAATATAAAAAAATCAGGAACAATTGAAAAATTAGATAAATAATTAAAGGTCCCATATTTTTTACTATAAAAAAAAATTTGTAATAAATAATAAAAAAAGAATAAAATTTCAAAAAATTGAAAAAAATAAAAATGACAAATAAAAAAAACATAATAAATTGAAATAAAAATGCAAAATTAAATCCTCAATAATAATAATATATGAAAAGGAAGATAAAAATCTTTATAAAAATATATTTAAAATAAGAATAATCCTAAAAGAATTAAAATAGAATTTTTTAATCCAAAAGCATTATCAGTAGTACTTGAACTTGTAGTAGTTGTCGTTGTCGTTGTTTTTTCAGTACAAGAAGCAGCAGTCCAAGTGCATCCACCATTACAAGCCTCTTCTTCTGTTTGTTCTGAACAGCTTTCTTCATCTTCATTTGTTGTACCAGCAGCACATGTTCCAGTAGATGATCCTTCACTTTCTGCAGTGAATACACAATTTCCTGAACATGTAGTAGATGTTGTTTGAGATGTACAATCATCTCCATCTGAATTTGTTGTTGTACTTCCACATGAAGCAGCTGTCCATTGACATGTTGAGTTTGCCGTACATAAAGTTGATGTTGTCATTGATTCATCATCACATGCTGCACTTAATGTTGATGTTATACAAAATATTATAAAAATTACACTTATTAATTTCATTTTCATTTTTTTCTCTCTCTTTTTTTTATTAAATAATCATTTTTATTTTAACATATTATTTTTAAATTTGTAACCAAAGGAATTAATTTGATTCTTTTTATATTTTGTTTTGCAATTTTTTTCCAGAACATAAATAGATACTATAATATCTATTGTAAAAAGCCAATTAAATTGATAATATTATCACACATACATAATATTATCAAATCTTTCAATTCTTTTAAAATAATATTTTGAATGATATAAGAGGATGAATAATATTCTTTTTTCCAAATAACTAAATGATTTTTCAAAATATAAAAAAATTTTCATTCATTAATTCAGGATTACTAAATTTTTAAAAACATTTTTTTGTTTGAGCATTTTATAAAAAAGTCTTATTTTCTGTTATCAGTTATTAATAAAATTCCTTTAATTTGAAACTTTTATTAAATAAGAAGTATTATCGATTTTTTTTAGAATTTTTATTATTCATTCTTTTTTTTTCATTATTAATTTATAATTTAAATTAAAAATATTAGATTATTTAAAATATTCTATTTAAAATATGATAAATTTATTTTATAAATAATTCGGGATTATGAGGAAATTTCCTACTTCAAGAATATTCCTATTATTTTCGTATTTTGAAATTTATTTTCAAATTAAATATTGATAATGAAGTTAAAGCAATTTTTAAAAAAGGAAGAATTAAAAAATATATTGAAATAATTTAAATTTAATGTATAAAATTTTTAAATTTAATATTTTTTGATGATAAATATTTTTATCATTTATTAAAAAAAAATATTAAAAATAAAAATAATCCTAAAAAAATTATAATAAAGCCTTCAGTCCAAGTGTTGAACAATTAGAACTGTTTGCAAGAACATTACCATTACTACATGTTGTGATTCATCCCAAATAAAGATTTTACTATAATCACCAGATGATTTTTGAGAAACACAAATATTTCATACTGAATTATTATTGTATCTCCACAATGAACTACTTTCCATTGACATGTTGAATTTGCTAGACATGATGTTCAATAAATTTAATTATTAATAATTGTGAAATTTGAATTTCTTTTCAATTAAATTTTAATAATGAAAAAAAAGGAATGAAATGAAAGTTGTTAAATAAATTTTATAAAAAGAAGAAATAAAAAAATATTGAAATAATTTTAAATGTGTTAAATCAAATTTTTTTAATTATATATATCATTTGTTTAAAATGATTATAATATATTAATATTTATTTTTCAACATTTTTATTATAATGATATAAATTGATTTGTTAAAATCACAAGAATATATTGAGCAATTTATTTAAACAATTATATTAATAATATTTTTATGAATTTAAACCGTTCGAGTGGATTAAAAAAATAATTTATCGACCAATTTATTTCTGTAATGACTATAATCATTTAAAAGATGATTGATATGATAATTTAAATTAATTTATTTTATCTATAAAAACCAATATTATTTTTGATTATGAAAATTATTTCTATTAAAAACATTTTTATTGATGAATTTTATATTTTTTGAATAATTCAAAAATAATCTAAAATATATTATAATTAATACTTCAATTACTATATTTTCTGAGGTATTTCGTCATACCTAAATTCTTCATTTTTATACCCAACCTAACTACAATCTATTTTGTTGTATTTCTTCTATTCTTCTCCATTTTATTCCTAAAAGATTAACTGGAGTAATGTAGCTATTAGATGTGATATTATTTTCATATTATGATAATGACTTTAGTTAAAATCTTAAATTTTGATTTTTCTCATTTTAATTAAATTAATTATTAAAATATTAATTTTTTTTTCATTTAATTAACTTTTTCCTTAAATAAAAAATAATATATAATTAATATATTATTATTTTGAAAATAAGGGATTTAATTTAATTATAATAATGAAAAGCTCTGATTTAGATTCACAGAAAAGAAAAAAGAAAAGTTTTTGTTCAAATATTTTAATTTCAATTTTTCTTATCATAATAATTATAATTTCAGTATTTTTTTTAATTTATTTCATTCAAAAAGAATCAGACAATTCTTCATTACCCGAAAAACAAAATATTACTCAATTATTTAATGAATTTTCATTAATAAATCAAACAAACCCAGAAACACGAATAAATAACCAAATAAAAATAAAACATTATATAAATGAAACATTAGTATATAAAAAAGTAAAAAAAGTTAGTTCTGTAATGGAAATTGATAATAATAATTCAACAAGAGATATTATAACAACTTCATATATTCTTTTAAATATTTATGATATCAAATCAGATAATTCAAATTTACCAATTTTTTTAGCAAATCTTTTAGTATTAAATTCAACTGTTGATGATGGAGAAACAATTATTCCTTCAGGAGGAATTAATATTTTACAATATTTTGAAAATAATGAAAGTGATGATAATATAAATTTTAATGATGAATATGGAAAAATAAGTGAAATTGAATTAAATAATTTTGAAGAATTAAAAAATTATAATTTTTCACAATATATTCCTGTTGATGATAATTTAGAAAAAGATGGATTTGAAAATATTACAAATAATATTGATTCAAATTTAAATATTCCAATAATGAATTTTTCATTTTATGAGAATGGAAAAATTTTAGAAGTTAATTTTGCAAAAAATTTAGATGATGTAATGTTACAATTATTAAATGGAACATTATATGATATTATTCCTGATATTTCTCAAACTTCAAGATTAAGAATTTTGAATGAAGAAAATGAAACAATATTTGAAAAAGAAAATAAAGATAATTCATATTTAAGTGGATTTCCTTTGAAAAATAGTGAAATTGAAACAATTTCAAATAATACAGTTGATAATGAACAACAAACTTTAACAAAAATTACTTCAATTGGAAATGCAAAATTTGAAAGTGATGATAATGATCAAATTGATGATGATACTTTAGAAAATAATCCTTTTAAAAATGAAAATTTAGGAGTAATTCCAAATGGAATTAAAAAAATGGTTTTTAATGAAACTTCTGAAACAAATTTAATTTGGTCTACAAGAAATAATAATATAAGTGAAATTATAAAAATTTTAAATGATAATATTACTTATGTAAAAGATTATTCAAATGAAAAAAATGATACTTTAAGATTATTAAAAGTATTTAATATTTCTGAAGAAAAATATATGAAATTTAATAGAGAATTAAAAGAAAAAACAGAAGATAATGAAATAAATAAATTTAAAGATAAAATTGAATTTTCATTTAAAATTTTTAAAATAAATTTATTTGGAGTTAAATTTACATTAGGAGTTTTAATAGAAGGAGAAAGTACAAAAGGAACAACTACAGTTGAAGCAATTTTCACTATTTTAAATATTAATATTCCAATATTTTCTTATACATTTAATTCAAATATTGCTGTAGTAATGTCTAAATATATTAGTTCAATATTATCTATTGGGAAAAAATTAAGTGAAACATATGAATTTATTAGAATTAAAATTAAAAATAATTGGTTAAATGAAATAAAAAATCTTTTAAGTCAATTTTCTAAATATATTACTTCAGTTTATGATATTAGTAAATTATATAATGGACCAATAAAAACTTTAACTGAGGGTTTTATTAATTCTGCAAAATATATTTTTGATGGAATTAAAAATATTTTAAGTGTAAATTTTGATATTTTTAAAAAAATAAATTTCAATTTAAATAAAGATGATATTAATGAAATAAAAGAAATGTTAAAAAATATTAGAAATCAATATTTAAAAATAATAAATAATGCAAAAGAATTTGCAAGTAATATTCAAAATTTTGGATTAAATTTTATTAATGATATAAAAAATGCAATTTTAAATTTAAAAGAATTTGATTTATCTTTAATGTATAGTATATATGATCAATTATTAAGACCTGTTGATTTTTTAAATAAATATGAAAAAAATTTATTTAGTTCAATTAAAAAAGGAATTAATAATGCAATTACTTTTTTAATTAATCTTCAAAATGCTTTAATAGGAGATAAATTAGAAAGAATTGAATCAATTATGAATGGATTATTAACTTCAACAATTTTAAAACAAGGAGTTGATGCATTAAATAGATTAAATATTAAAAATAATATAGTTTCAATAATTCAAGAAATTGAAGAACATATTAATATTATAAAAAATAAAATAAATGATAATTATCTTCAAGATATGAAAAATTATGGAAAACAATTATCAATAAATTTGGAAAAAAATATTTCTTTTTTTTCAAATCAAAGTAATATTTTAATTCAAGATATAAAATCAAGAATTGAAAGTATTGAATTAATGGAATTATATACTAGTCATCTTGATATAATTGATTCAATTAGAGATAATATTTTATTAATTTCAAATAATAAATTTTATGAATTATTTTCATCATATCAAGATTATCATTTAATTTTTAATTTAAATGAAGAATTATTAATAAATGCAAGTAAAGAATTAAAATTATCAGCAGATAATATAATTTCATCTTTAAAAAATGAAGTAAATGAGATGAAAAATAAATTAGAAACTATAAAAAAAGATTTATCAGAAAAATATAGATTAAAATTAGGAGACATTGGATTTCATTTAATTGACATAATAACATCTAAAGATTTAGAAACACTAGTTAAAAATTATTATAATTTATTAGATTCTTTTCTTGAAACAGTAAAACTCAGAGATAAAAATAATTATAACTATTTATTTGTATATTTAAATAATGTTCTTAATGAATATAAAAAATCATCAAGTAGAAAAAGAAAAGGAACAGTAGTTGATCAAATTTATATGAAATTCCAAGATCCAATTAGAGATTATGAAGATTGGGTTGGAAAGAATTTTGAGAGCATTGCAGAAAAACATTATTTTTTTATTTACAATTCAATAATAAACACTTTAAATACAAAAATATTTAATAAAATTAATTTTGATTCTTATAAGAAAGATGAACATTTATATTTTGTTTCAGGATATATTGATTATTTACTGAGAATAAAGGATTTAATTCATAAATATATAAGTAATTCAATTTATTCAGAGAAAGTATCTACTGATATACAAACAAAATATATGATGAATTTTACTAATTATTCATTTGAATTATATGAAGAAGGAAATAATTTATTTGTTCAATATAATAAATCATATGAATTTTATTATAAATGTCAATGTGATTTTTGTTATCAAAAAAAAAATCCTAAGAGACATTTAATCGGACGTGATTGGTGGACTGCATCTGGTTGGGATGTTGAAGGAAGAGATAACTATAAAAAAATTGTAACTACAATTCCTACTGATTCTTTTGCTCAATATGCTACTTTAATCTATGAAAATTTTATTAATAAATATTTACCTACTATTAATAGTTATTCTGATTTAATTACATTTATTGATAATAATATTACTAATACTAAAAAGAAAATTTATGAAGAATTTTTAAACTCAAATAAATTCAATGATACTGTTAATAATTATAAAAATAAAGTTAGGAATTTAATCAATTCTGTTTTAGGGAAAAAATCTATTGAAAATATTTATAATTATCTTACTAAAAATATTGAAAATAAAATTTCAAAATTTTATTCCAATATTGAATCATTAAATGATAAATTTTATACACAATTTTATCAAAAAAATTTCAAAGATTCTTTTTTAAATTATCTTCAAAAACCAGATGAAATTATATATAAATTTGAAGAAATTGAAAAGAAACTTAAAAATATTGGAAATGATTTTGAATCAAATATTATAAAAACTTTAAAAACTCAATTAGATACTGAAATACAATTTTTATATAATAAATTTTCAGATATAATTAATGAAAATTATGATTATATATTAAAAAATATACCTTCATTTGAATATGATGACATTACAAATTTAAGGAAAAATATTATAAATACTATTCCAGATTCAATAAGTCCTTATTTAAAAGCAACATATAATAATATTTCTTCATATACTGGTTTAGCAAATATTTTATTAAAAAATGTAAGTGATTTTTTTGGAATTAAAGAGCAAATAAAAAAAAAGTCTAACAATTTACTTGAATCTTTTTCAATTCCTTTCAATTATATTAAAAATGACATTTCAAAATATATTCCTAAAAATTTAAAAGAAGTAGTTAAAAAAAATTCAATTTTAACAAAAATTTACCAAGGAAAATATGCATTTGATATATTAAAGAAATTTTCTAATGAAATAATTGAAACTAATATATTAAAGAATTTTAAAATATCAGATTATATTTCATTATTTAAAGAATTTATTTCAATTAATTATACAACATTAATTAATGATATAAATCAATATTTTGATAAAATTTATCCTTCATTATTATCTGAAATAGATATTTTTTTTGAACAATTTACAAATGATGCTCAAGGATTATATACTCAAAATATTATGAATTTAGATATTTTGAATATGACATTAGATAATTTTATTAAAAATGGATTTAATGTAACAAAATGGCAAAATGAATCAATCGAAATTTCATTAACTAATTTTGAAAAAAAAATACATGATTTATTTATAAATGAAAAAAATAAATTACTTTCAGAAAAAAATTATCAAGAATTTATATTTAATGAAACAAATATAAATATAACATATTTCAAAATTAAAAATAATTTATTAGATCCAATTAGAAATTTAATATACAATAATTATAAATATTCAATAGATACAAATGTTATTCATTGTTTAATTAATCAAACACAAACAATTATGAGAAAAAATTCTGAAGAATTAAATAAAAAAATTCATGAAATTTTATCAAAAAAAGGAAAAAAAATAATATTATTAAACCATGAAATTGATATTTCAGAATTATCAATGAATTCTCTTTGGTTAAAAGTATTTGATTATTCAAATGGAATTTTTTTTAATTATACAAAATATTTTAATAAAAATTTAAAAATCGATATTTCAGGAATAAAAGATTATTTAATAGAAAAAGAAGAAAGATTAAATACAATTATAGATGATGAATATTTTTATTTATTACATGAAATAAGAAATAAAGCAAAAGAAGTTATAGGAGAACCAAAAGAAGAAGAAAAAAAAATTGAACCAGAACATGAAAATGAAGAAATAAATGAAGAAGAAGAAAAAAATAATGAAATAAAATTTAATACAACTGATATTCATGATGATAAAGAAGATGAAGAAGAAATATTTGAATCTGAAAAAGAAAAAGTTTTAAAACAAGATGAAGAAGAAGAAAAAGAAGCACAAGAATTTTGTATTGAATGTTCAAACAATAAAACAGAAAATTTAGAAATTAATGAAAGATGTTATCTTTGTGATCAAGAAGATGAAGAACATATAGATCCAGAACCTGAAAATATAAGAATTAGAAGATTAAATTCCAAAAAAATTTTAAGAAAATTAAATGAAAAAAAATTAAGAAATAATACTGAAGATTCTATTCAAGATTTTTCAAATAATTTTTATAATGATTTAATTTCTTCTTCTAATATTTTAACAAATGAATTTATTAAAATTTTTTCAAATAATAAAATTACTGAAAATATTTTAAAAAATATAACTCAATTTAATAAAGAATTTTTTGAAGTTAAAGTAAATTTAGAGGAAGTAATAACTGATTTTAATATTGATGAAACAATATTATTTATACAAAGTTTATGTGATAAAAAAATGGAAGAAGCTTTATTAGATTTTAGAGATAATTTTTATAATAAAATTGAAAAATATTTAAATGAAACTATAATTAATTTTGAAGAAAAATATGGAAAAGCTTTTATTGAAAGTCAAATTCAAACAATAATAAATAATAATTTAACCAAAATATTTAATTTTATAAATGATAAAGTTGATGATATTTTTACTTATATATCTAATTTAACTAATTCATTGAATGAAATACCTAAATTAACTTATATTGCACTTTTAGAAGTTTTTGATTATATTTATGATTATATAGAAGATAATATAAATTATTTCTTTGATAATGTAGTAAGTGAAACTCTTGATAATCTTATAAGTAATATTGGAGATAATATTACTGAATATTTTTCAGAAGTAATTACTTCAAGTAAAATATTAAAAGAAGCTTTTGATGAAAATATTTTAGATAGTTTTAATAGTATATTTACTAAATCTAAAATTAAAAATTTAAAAAAAATTACATTGACTATTTTACAAAATAAAAAGTTAGGAACATTTGTTTCAACATTTCAAAATAATATTAAAGAGAACTTAAAAAAAATTAAAAACAATATGATAACAACAAAGAAAAAAAAATTAGAAGAAATATTATTAAATTTAAATTTAATTCCTTTAGATTCAATTTATAATGATATATATACTTTAACAAATACTTTTAAAAGTGGATTAGATGAACTTATAGGAAAAATAACATTTGTTGTAGAAAATTTAAAAAATTATTATACAACTTTTATAAATAGTAATATTTTACCTCCATTAAATAAAATATTTGAAGAATATGAAAAATTAACAAATTATGCTTTAGAAATAATAAATAAAATCATTGATAATTTTGAGGATTTGGCTCCAAAGGTTATAAAAAATTTAGATACAGATAATTTACATAAAACTTTAGTAAAAGTAGAAGACATAATTGAAAATCTTTATAATGAAATAAAAGAAACAATTAGAGATACTGTATATAATATTTGTGAATTTATTTTAAATAAAACAAAAGATATTTTTGAAAAATTTAATCAAATTGAATTATATAATAAAATACTTGGAAAATTAAAGCAAATAAAAAATGGAGAAATTGATATTTCAGAAAGTATACAAAAAATTTTAAATGGAAAAAGAATGAGAAGATTAAGTAAATTTAAAAGAGAAAAATATAGAATAAAAACAAAAATGAGAAGAACATCAATTTTGAATTTTAGTTTTATAACAAAACCAATTAAATCAATGATAGATGAATTAAATAATTTTATAACAATATTTAAATCTCTTAAAGAATTTATTCAATTAATAGGAAATTTTTCTCTTTTTAAAGAATTAATTTTATATGGTATAACTCATATAAAAGATCCTTTAAATTATTTAATAAAACAAATAGAATCTTATTTATCAAAAGAGCAATTGAATAATTTTAAAGAAAGAGTATTAAAAGATATGGATAAAATAATAGATTTATATAAATATCACAGAGATAAAATATCAGAAATATATGAAAAAGTAATTTCATCAACAAAATTCTTCCCAGAATTATTTTCAGGAAAAATAATAAAAAACTTATTTGATACAACAATAGATACAATAATATCATTAGTATGTGATAAAATAATAGAAATATTAAATCCAATAACATTTTATAAAAAAAAAGATCTTCCTCCAGTTCCAATATTAGATATTGTAATTCCAATATTTTTTCTTCCATTTAGATTTAGAATAGATATGTTATATACATATGAATATGGAATAAAAATTTTTGCAAATGTTCCAAAAATTTATTTTGGAGGAGAAGCAGGAGCTTCTGCAACAATAAGAGCAAGAGCTGGATTATTTTTAGGTATTTTAGAATTTGGTGTTCAAATAAAAGGAATGCTTGGAAGTGGAAATATTCAATTATATGCTTCATATAATTTTAAACATTTTAAAGTTGGACTTATGTTTTATTTTGATTTAAAAGCTTTTGAATTTAGTTATGGTGGATATTTTATTTATCCTTGGATTGAATTTATTAAAATTAAAATTAAAGTTGCTTTTATTAGAATTACTATTTATTTCCCTATTATTGTTTTTAAAAGGAAAGAATTAGAAGGAAGTATTTTTAAAGGATTGAGAATATCAAAAAGTTATGAGAAGGAATTATAATTTTTTTAGTATATAAATACTTGTTTTAAATGATAAATTGGTTATAAAAGTTTCTTTTTTTATAACTTTTTTATAGAAAATTATTAAAGAATTATATTGTATTTTTTAGATATTAAAATTTTTTTTTTAAAATAATTATCTAAATAAGTTAAATTATTAGAAATAAAAATAAATAAATAAAATTTTTTTTAAATAAAATATATTTTAATTTCTTATACTCCCATAATTTTTCAAAAAACAAATTTTTTTTGTTAAATTAGTTTTAGATTTAACAAAAAATATTACTAATTATTTTGTTTAATTCTAGATTATTTAATTATTTTTCTTAAAAATAGTAATTTATTCCTCATTTTATTAAACTATCTTTAGTTTAATTCTCTAAAAAATATTGAATTTTGTAATCTTTCTATTAAAAATATACCTTTCTAAGATAACTTTGTTTCTTTTCTTTTTGAATATATATAAAAAAAATCTTAATATTATTGTCGTATTTTTTTCATTAATTGGTATTCTTCTTATATCATTATTTTCACTATTAATGAATATTTTTCTAATCAAAAAAAAAATTATATTCTTTTTTTAATGATTTATTTTATTAATATTTAAAAACTTATTTTGATTATTATATCTTTATGAATTAAAAATTATATGTTATATCCACAGATACGAAAAAATTATTAATTCATCAGATTTACATGATATCAAAAATAATCAAATAAAATCCATTCTTGAAAATAATAAAGAAGAAATTTTATCAAATCCAAATTAAACCTTGTTGAATAAAAAATACCTATATCTATAAAATTAATTGAATTTTCTGAAAATAATAGTAATCACAAATCAAATATTGCATATAATGTTAACACGACTACAATAATATATTAAGGGTAAAAAAATGATGAATATCTAAACATTGGTAATCTAAGAAATAAAATCATTACCCTTAAAGGTAAAAATGCAAAATATAATTTATTTTGAAGGATATTAAAAATTGAATGAATTAGTTGTTGAAGATGATGTAAATACAAATTTGAAAGATTTGGAAGATATCAGTGAGAGTATTGATGAAGAAAAAAATAAATAAAGATTTAAATAATTAAACTGCTATTTATTCATAGTTTTTATATTTTCTCTTTTAAATTAGTAAACTATATTTTTAATATATTTTTTTATTAAAGTTGAATTGTAAACTTATTTATTTAAAATAATAATATATTGATAAAATTATTAATTTTATGGAGGTGGAATGATGGAGACAAAAAAATTAATTAAAATTGAATTTTAGAGGATTGGAATGACACAATTCAATACGGTAATTATTTTGAAATGATAAAAAGTTAATCTGATATTATAAACTATATTTTTTAAATTGTTTTCCCTATTATTCATATTAATGAAAAAGATACATTTTCTATTATTATTCAAAAGAATTATTTATTTGAGTATTTTATCCAGATTTTTTAAATTAATTTAATTTTTTGAAAAATTCTAAATATCATTTATAAGTCTTTTTTAAACAAAAAAGAAATGTTAAAATAATTATTTACTCTATTATCATTTTCCAACATAAATTTAAAAATTTGTTAAAAATTATTAATTTGACCTTTTTTAATTTTTTTAAGACATATATATATTTTTTTTTAAATATAATTTCTTAAAAAATATTTAAATAAATTAAAATAGGTATAAAATTGAAAAAATAATTATTTTTTATTTCTTTCTAATTATATTTAAAGTTTGGATGGTTTTCTTTTTTTTCATTTATTTGATTATGAAAAAATAAAGAATATCTTTTAAAAATTGGAATTATATTTTCAATACTTAAATATGAATTAATAACATTAGTATAAAAACATAACATTGAATAATTTTTCATTTTTCTTATTATAAAATAAGGTAAAAAATAACCTAAAAAAGAAATTTTTAATTCTTGATTATTTTTCTTTGAGAAATTCCTTTCTAAATTTTCTTTGATAAAATCTGATTTACCTACAACAGCTGAAAAATTCTTTTTTTCATTTAATTTATAGATCACATTTTTCTTTTTATTCGAATTATTTAATTGTTTATTCGATGAATCACTTGAAGATTTTATATTAACACTATGCCTTGTTTTAAACTTAATTGTTTTTTGAACATTATTATTATTATTTATTGAATTATTACTATTAAAAATTATATGATTTGAAATTTCTCTGATAAAAATTTTATTACTTAAATATTCAGAAGCTGTTTGAAATACAGTAAAAAAAATTTGAAGTATTCCTCCAATAGAAGAAAAAACTTGAACAATTTTTAAATATTTTCTTTCATATTTCATATTATATTCATTACAAGTGAAAAATAAACTAAAAATAGTATTTTCATTACTAGAACTACTTGAATTAGAATTTAAAAAATCTATTTGAATATCACTAAAATCAGGAAATTTAAATTTTTTTTTATCTGAAAAAAGTAATCCATTATCTGTATAATAAACAGAAGGAGAAAAAAAATATAAATATTCTTTTGGAGTTTTTTTACTTAAATAAAAAATACTTGTTTTTGCTACTCTCCTAATCGGATTTTTAACATTATAATGCTCAGGTGATTGAGATAAATAAATTAAAACTAAAAATTTATTATTTAATTCTCTATTTATTTGTTTATCATTTTTACAATTATCAGTAATATTTTTATTACATAATATTATATCAATTCTTATTGTTTCATATCCAGTTCTTGTTTCTCTTACTTGACCTTTAATTGATAAATCCTGTCCTGGTTTTAAACATAAAAATGTATCTTTTGAATAATTAGAAAATTCTTCTTTATAATTATAAAAATGATAATCTTCATCACATTTTTCTAAAGTTAAATTTTTAATTGAACTATTATAACCAATGAAATGATTATCTTCATCAAAAATAGGATTTTTTATAATTTTTTTTACAGATAAAGAAAAATAACTTTCATCAATTGAATATAATTTTCCTTCATTATCTATTAATCCTAACATTATTGGAATTTCAGAAAAATTAATTCTTTCATTATATGGAACACTACTTGTCATTACAGAAAAATTTGAATAACTTAATAACTCAATCATATTTTTTATTATTATTGAAATTAAACTTAAACAAGTTATAATAGAAAATATTATTCCTATTGAAGAAGAAAAAAAAGGTTCTTGATTGTATCTAAGTGGAATAATTATTCCATAAATATTAATATTATCTAAATAACTTTTAATTGATTTTTGGTTTTTATTTTTCATTTTTTTTGTTGATAAAATTTCAATTTTATTTCAATTTTTAAAAATTCATGTAATTAGAAATATTTTAATAAAAATAAATGAAACTAATATTTTAATAAGATTGAAATAATTAAAAATAAAAAATAAATAAATTATATTTAAATATATAAATGAAATAATCTCTAGAAAAAAAAAATAAAAACTTTATTTAAGATATAATTCAACAATAAAGAATTCATTAATTAATGTTTATTTGACATATCCATTATTTTTAATATTTCATTTTTAATATTATTTCTTTCTTTTCTTACTTGATTCATCTTTAAATTGATTAGATAAATTTTTAAATAATTTAATAAATAAATAATTATCTTTATTTAAATTATTAATACAAAATTATTCTATATCTATATATTTTTTTCTATTTTTATTAATTATATAAGTCATTAAAGTATTATTTAATTTATTTAATTAATAACATGAATCAATTTAATATCATAAAGCCAATAATCTTTTTCTATTAATTATATTTTATCAAATAAATTATATTTTTAATAAATTTCTAAAATCATAATATCTTCCATAAATTTTAACCTTCTGCAAGAGTATAATCTTTGGATTTATCTTTAAATAAAAAATTTCTAATTATAATAATATTAATTAAGTTTAATATTTTTCATTCGAATATTTTGTATATTTAGGATTATCACATATATTTCTTATAAATTTTTCTTTAATATAATTTGTTTGTTTCACATTTAAATCATTTTTTTCATTTTCTACTTTTGGAATAATTTGATTAAAAATAATACATTTTTAAAAATATTTTTTCATTTCAATCAATTTTTATCAATTTTGTATTTTTACTTTCTGAATTTTAATTTTACTTTATTTTTTAATTCAAAGGAGTTTTTATTTGAACATTTTTATTTGTTTAAAAAATTTATTTGATTGATAAAATCATGTTTTTATTAAAATAATTTTAAAAACATATTTTTAAAATAATTACAAGATTTTACATCTTATAATATCACATGATTATTTTATAAAATTTTATTAAAAAATAATTGAATAAATCTAAATTTTCAATTTTTATATTTGTTTATAAAAAAAATAATTCAAAATCAAATTACTGTAGTTCCCAAAATAAATTTGCCTAAAAATTTTTTTTTATATCCTATAGACTGGTTTATTATTATGGAATATCAATTTTTAAAAAATATAGAGACCAATTTATTTAGTTAAAATTAATTTTTTATATTAATAAATTTTTTTAGATAAAAATATTTAAAAAATATTTAATTTTTTATTTTATTTAAATCGAAGATATAAACTTCATAGGGGGATTGGGGATTGGGGATTGGGGATTGGGGATTGGGGATTGGG
>JAJJKW010000579.1:0-16672 GCA_023805745.1 Isotricha sp. YL-2021b | reverse complement strand
TTTTGTCAAAAAAATAAAAAAAAATAATTCTTATTTCCTCTTATGTAAGATTTGAAAATTTTATATTTAACAATTAAAACTCTTAAAATATTTAAATTAAAGGAATAAGAAATAGATTATTAATTTAAGATTTTTTTATTTTATAAAAATGTTTTTTAGTTATTCTTCTGACTTTTTAATCAATTTAATACTATATAAAATAGAAATAAATATTTTTAATTATTATTAATTGATTATTAATTCTTTTTTTTAATTTAGAAAATATTTTTTTGATGTTTGATGAAAATAATTTACTTTTATTTAATTTATTTGTAAAAAATCAATTACAAAATGCTCATATTATTGGCCTTTTTAGTTTTGATATTATCTCAAAAATTAAAAATATAAGCAATAAATTTTATTTAAAAAGGTTTGATTTGCCAGATATTATCTGTTTAAATTTTTATTTTGTTTCCAAAATAAAAATAAAAAATAAATTTTATGATAAGTTATATAATTTACCAATTGAAGAATTTAACATTTATGAAAAGCAGTATAATAATTTAATTTCAAAAAATAAAAATTTATTAAAAGAGAAACCATATTCTTTTTTTAATGATAATTGTCAAAATGAAGAAATACTCAAAAATGAAAATAAATTACAATATTTTTTACATGTTCAACTACATTTACTCTATTATATCCTTTTTTTAGAATATCATAATTTTTCTCAATATTCAAAAATTAAAAAGCCTAAAATTTTTGAAAAATTTCAAGAATTAAATAATGAATTATCAGATCATTCAATTCAAAGTAAACAATTACTTAATATTACACTTTCATTTTTTAAAAAAAATTTAAAAAAAAATCAAAAATTAATATCTATATTGAATGAATCATCTTTTGAAATATTACTACATTTAATAATTCTAAATTATTCACTTACAAAAAAATTATCTTTTAAATTTATATTTAAAGACTCCTTAAAAAAAGTTAGAACATTTCAAACTTTAATAATGTTTAATTCTTTATATAAACAATATGAGGAATATTCTTTTTGTATTTCAGAAATTTTAACGTATTTTGTAACAAAAAATTATGATAATCTTTTTATTTTAATTAAAGTATTAGATATATCAAATTTAGGAATTGATAAATGTAGAATAGTAATGACTAAAATGTTTTCTGGGGATATTATTAAAAATAATAAAAGTTTTCAAAAAGTAATATATAATTTTATACAAGCAATTTTAATTGTGAAAAATAAAAAAAATGAAGTTTTAACAAATTTTTTGACTGAAATTTTATCTGGAATTTTTATTGCAAATGATGATAAAGATTATTTTATTTTAATTTTTAAATTGTTTTTTGAAAGGTTTTTAAAAAAATTTCAAATTGAAATAAATTCTGAAAATTTTTCCTTTGAACAAAATAATAAAAAATTAACCGAAAATTATTCATTTTTTTTCTCTCAAAAATTAAATAATTATATTTATTTTATTAGTACTTATTATGGAGTATATATTCAAAAAATTTTTCCAAAAATAATTTCTATTTATGATAATTCATTTAATTATTTGTTTTGGATTTTAAATTCTTTTAATTCAAAACCCAAATTTTATTATGATAATATAAACAACCAAGATCTTTTTAAGTCCAGAAAGACAATTATATCTTATTTATTAATGAATTTTAAGTTAATTGATAATGATATTCTTATCAATAAAATTTATAATTTTTATCTGAAACCAAAAATAAAAACTGAAAAAAGTTCGTTTTATTTAATTAATAACGAAATTGAATACGATGAATCAAACAATAAAATAATATTAAAATTCAAAAATATAAACAATTTATTAAGTTATCTTGAAATGTTATCATCTAATGAATTTAAAATTAATACTATTAATTCTATTAATAATATTTTTAATACTTATTCCCCTTTTAATAGTATTGATTTTTTATCTTTATTACTTCAAAAATTATTATCTCAAGAAATTGAAGAAGAAAAATTTATTTATTTAAATGAAAATTATATTTTAAATTTAGCAGATGAAGAAGAAATAAATAAAAATATAGAAATTATCAATAATAATATAAACGATTATAAAGAGACTTTAATTCAAATTGTTTTTGAAAAATTTGCAAAAATAACAGATAATGATTTAATTAATTTAAATAATCCTAATCAATTATTATATAATATTTTATATACCTTTTTCAAACGCAATAATATAAAAATGATGGATTCATGTTTAAATTGTATATCATTTTTGTATATGTCAAAAAAAGATTCATTTGAACTTGAAAATATAATCAATTATCTTAATTTATTAAATCTTATTTCTGATAAATATAATAATGAAAAAAAATTAATGATTAATGTAAATGAATTAAAATTAACCTTATTACAAGCAAAAAATGAAAAAAATGAAATACCTAAAAAAGATGATAAATTTGAAAATAAATTAGATAATATAATAAAAAAGTCAATAATAGATATCCAAAATCAAAAAAATAAATTTAATAAAACATATTCTATCAAACAATTAATTGGTATATTCAACTTAAGTAATAATAGTAATAAAAGTTTCAATATATCTATGAAATGTATCGATGATTTAATGAATTTTTTAAAAATTGAATTAATAAATTCGATAAATGATTTATTTTATTCATCATTGATAATGAAACTTTTTGTTAATCTTTTTATTTCAATTAAATCAAATGAATTCTTAAGAAATTATTATTTAAAATTATTTGATGAATTATTAGAAAATTTCTTAAAAGATAATTTAGAAATAAATATTCAAATATCAACAAAGCTATTTGAGATTTTAGTAAAGATAATAAAAAAATTAAAAGGAAAAACATTTTTAATTGCTTTAGATATATTAAAAATTCTATTTAAAATATTTGAAAAATATAAAAATAATTTAAATTCTTTATGCATTACTTCTTCAATTTCAATTTGTGCTTATTTAATTGAATATTCACATACAGAAATTTCAAATTATATTTCAACTATAATTTTAACTGGGATAAATTATTTAAAAAGTTATTCTTCATCCATTGAAGAAAAAAGAGCAAGTGCTTTTCTTTTGTATAAAATATTATCTAAATTATCTTATGATGAATTGAAAGATTTTAATCAAAATATTTTTAATGCAATAAAAATTTCTTATGACAATTCAAAAGATAACGTTTTAACATTTCATTTAATACAATGTTTGAATTATTATGAATAATTTAAGTATAAGTAAAAAAAGAATAAATATTAAATGATTATTTTTAAATAATACTATTAATAATTATCCTATTAAATTTATAATTAATTAATATTTTATGATTTATTTAAACAAATATTAATTCATTAAATTCAAATAACATTCAATATCATTTCTTAATCAGAAAATTTCATTCGTGAATCATATCAATTTTTTTTAATTATTTTATTTATTATTCTTTTTTCTTTTTTATTACAAAAAATTATAGTTGAATTTAATAATATATTGAAATTTAAGTAAAATTTATTAAATATTTTATTATTTTAAATAAAAAAAATGATAAAAAATTATATAGTTAAAAAATTAAAAAAAATATATATATTAATTATTACATGCTCAACTCTCAATTGGTATTTTCATTATAATTTTTATAATTAGAAATTCAGTTCATTATTTTTGATTTAAATCATCAGAAAAATTCAACATGAAAAATAAAATATTTTAAAATATTCTCATCATTTATTTAAATCTCCATTTCATATAAATCATTTAAGAATTAATTTCTCTCTAATCTAAAGTTTTTAAAACATCTTCTACTCCAGATATTGTTTGCTTTAAATGTTCAATAAATTTTTTTTGTTTTCCTGTTTCAATGGCAAAACTTTTTTTCATAGATAATCTTGAATGATTTAAAATATTTTTTTTTTTGATTAAATTTTTTAATTGAATTTCTTTTTCTTTATTCTTCTCATTTTGAAAGAATTTTTGATTTATTGAATATGGAGTTTCTTCGTAATATTTTAAAATTTCTTTTAATTTATTATATCTCTCATTTAATGATTTAATTTTTTCTTTTTCTTTTTCTAATAAAAGTTCCTTTCTCTTAATTTCATTTTTCGTTTTATTTAATTTATTTCTTAATAAATCATATTTTGAATCTAAATCATCAATATTTCTAATAATTATTTTTTGTTGTTTTTCTGAATTTTTTAAATAAATCTCATTTTTAAATATTTTTTCTCTTAAATTTTTATTATTATTTTTTGTTTTTTGAAAATCATCTTTTACTTTATCAATTAAAGTTTCCAAATCTTCTTTTTTATTGGGATTAATATTAGAAGTTAATTTATTGAAAAGACTATTATATTGAGTAATTAAACAAGATAAATATTTTTTTTGAACTAACAAATTTGATTCTTCAAAATTTCCATTTTTAATTGTTTCATAAATCTTATTTTGTTCTTTTTGAAGTATATTTTTTTTAATTTTTGGGATTTTTTGATTTATTAAATTATTAAGTTGAAAATTCAAATGTTGTAATTCCTTAATCAAATCATTATTTTCTTTTTCTAAATACAAAAACTCTTTTTGAAAACTAATATCATTTATTTTTATTTTTTTCTGAATATGATTATGAGGAATATATCCATTATTAATTTTATTTTTTTTATTCAAATGATTTTTAATATCTGTCTCACTTGGTTTCATTAAGAATAATTTTGAAGATTTTTTTCTAAAATTTGATGCAGAAGAAATTCTAGGAAGAGAAAAATTAGATTTGGAATTTTTATTTGAATAATTTGTTTCAGTATTTATAAATTTAGATAAACTTCTTGATTTATTACTATAACTATTTAATTCGTTTAATGTTCCAATTATTTTATTTTTATTTGTTAATTTAAATGAATCATTTAATTTTTCTTTTTTTAACTGGAGATTTTTTATTTTTTTTTGAAATAAAATTGATTGAGGTAAAAATGTTTCTATGTTGTTATTTATTTGATTTTCTTTTTGTTCTTTTGAAGGAAATTCTTTATTATCTTTTCTTGAAGAAGATTGTGAATCCAAAATTATTTCTTCTTTTATATCACTTTCTGTATGAATTATAGAAGGATTTGATTTGAATGAAACTCTTTTGTTATTTATTTTTTGATTAAAATTAGTATTTATTATATCTAAATTATCCTTCTTATATAAAATGTTTACATTATTATTTGTTAAATTATTATCATTATCCTGATTATTATTATTTTGATTATTATCATTTTTAATAATTTCTTTAATAGGGTAAAAATTATTATCTTCATTTAATTTTATATTATCTGTGTAAAATTTGTGTTCTTTATTATTTAAATCATTTTCTGTTGATTTTTCAATATCTTCGTTTATTACTAAATTGTTTTTTTCTTGAATAAAATCTTCATTGAGTTCTTTTTTTTTATTTTCAGAATCATTTTTGTCATTTTTTGAATAATCTAAAGTATAATTAAAATTTGTGATTTTATCATGTTTTTCAATAATAATGTCATCACTCATTTCATTACTTTTTTTCTCACTTTTACTATCATCTTCTTCTTCCTCATATTGATTATAATTTATAAATTTATTTTTATCATTCACTTCACTATTATCATCATAGAAATTAATATTATTAAATTGATTAACATTAATTAATGTTCCATCTTCTTTAAATGTTCCATAACTTTTTTCATCATCATCCATTATCAAAATTTAAGTTTATTAAAATAATTAAAATATAAAAAGAAAAAAATAAAGCAATTTTATATAAAAAAATGAAAAACCAACTAGTAGCATCAGTAAATCCTTTTAAACTTTCTGTAATTCCCTCAATGCAAGATCCAAATAGAAAAATTCAACCTCCAATAGATCAAACCAATGAATATTTAAATAGTTTAATAAAGCAATATCAAAATGAAATTTATCATTTAAAAAAATATATTGATAGGATAAATACAGAAATAAGGAAACATTTAAATTTACAAGTTCCGAATTTAGATGAAGGATTTGAATATTTATTAAAAAATGAAAATTCTTCTTTAGATCAAAATACATTAAATGAATGGTTAAGTAAATTAATAAATGTTGATTATATAAATCCTTTATTATCATTATATGACAATCACATTGAGAATTTAAAAAATGAATTAAAACAAACTAAAGAAATTTTAAAAAGAAAAGACTTTCAAATGGCTGATATAATTAATGAAAATAAAAATTTGAGAAATGCATTAGAACAAAGAAATACAGAATTTAAAAATTTTATTGAAGTAAGAGCAAATGCCCAAAATAGCAATAGTGAAATTGTTATGGATTATGAACATGTTATGAAATTAGAAGAAAGAAATTCTAAATTAAGTCAAGAAAATGATATATTAATGACTAATTATAATAATCTTCAAAGGGAATTTAATGAATTTAAAATAAGAATTAATAATGAATTTCAGAATAATAATGGAAAAGTAATTGCTTTTGATGAAATGAATGAACAATATAATAATCTAAAAAATAATAATGATAATTTAAAAGAAATAAATAAATTGAATCAAATGAAAATATTTGAGCTATCCGATAAAATTGCAAAACTTGAAACAGAAAATAATGAGTTAAAGGATAATAATGAAATGATAAATCAACAAAATATGCAATTAGAAGCATCATTGAAGTATTATAAAGAAATGACAGATAAGTTAAATCAAATTTAAATTTAAATTTAAATAATTTATATTTAATTTTATAATATTTTTTAATTGAATATAATAAATCTTTTTGATTAATATTCCTAGCCTTTCCTATCATATTTTAATCAAATAATAGAGAAAAATTTTGATAATAAATAATTATTTATGAAAAGGTTATTTTTATAATCGAAAACAATTAAATTAAAAAAATAAGAATGAAAAAACAAATCTTAGATAAGGTTTGAAAGAATTTTAATTTCGTTTAAATATTATTAATTTAATCTTTTTTTAATTCAATTATATTAATGAAATAATGGATTAATGAAAAGAGATAAATTTGCATCATAAATTAATAAATGAAAAACATTTTCTCTTGCAAAAAAATAAATATAATGAATAATCCTAGAATATTTTTATTTAAATGTTATATTCAATTTTTTTTTGTTTAAATATTATATAATTAATATTTATATTATGAATTGAAGAGAAAATATTTAAAAAGCATTTAAGAAATCATCTATTCAAAGTAAAAAAAAAATTTTATTCAACAAATTCATTTCTATTCTTATTAAACTTTTCATAGTCCCTTAAAGTTTCAGTTTTCTTTTTCAAATTAGCAATATCTCTCATATCTTCTAAATCTTGATAGAATTTCATTTGTTTTACATTCATATCTCTATAATTTTGAATTCTTTTCCATTTTTCCATTTGTTTTAATTTTTCATTTTCTCTTTCTTTTTGTATATAATGAGTAATTGCATTAGGTCCTATAATATTAAATCTATCTTTTTCACTTAAAAAAGAACTTCCTTTTGGATCCTGATTAATCATATAAAATGTATCCTTATGTTTTGGATTTGCATTAAATCTTGTTTTTGCTTTTAATTCTGATAATAAAGAAGGATGTGCAGAATAATTTTCTTCAACTTTATTTAATTCTTGATAACATTTATAATGATCTTTAAATGTTTGATTAATAAAATCTGTTGAAGGTTGTGTATTAATTATTTTTTTTAAATTTTTTTCAATTTCTTCTTGTTCCATTTTCTTTCTTATTTTTTTATCTATAATCTGACCAAAAATATCTTTTTTTAATTCTTCTTTTCTTCTTTGTTCCTCTAATAATTTAAAATCAAAGCTTTTTAATTCTTCTTTTGTATTTTTAACTTTATCTTCTATAGTTTGAAGATTTCTATTTTTAAAAGAAGAAAAATTATTTTCTTCAACATTTTTTAAAACATCATCAATAAATTTTGCTATACTCATATATTCAGGATTATCATTTATAATATAATTATTAAAAACTGCATCAATCAAATTATTTCTTGTATATCTTTCAGTTAAATTAAATTTTTCTAAAATATGTAAAAAATTTTCTTTAGTACAAATTCCACCTTGAATTCCTTCTTCATGAATAAATCTTTCTAAAATAGGAATTCTTGTATGTAAATGATCCATAATATATTTTAAATCATCAGTTTTTAACATTTCAATTATATTCATTTTCATATTTCTTTTTAAATTTTCAGTTTCAGCTCCTTCATCAAATAATTTTTCATCTTTAAATTTTAAAGCTTTTAAATTTACTTTTAATTCATTATTGTCATTAAAAATTAAATGCATAAATTCTTCTAAATTTAAAGTTTCAGTTTCTCTTTTATTTGAAGAAGCAATTAAAGCTCTTGTTTCATTATAATTTATAGGAATTGAAAAAGCATTTATCATTTCATGAGCATCATAAACTGAAATTTCTCCTGAAATTGAATGATCCCATTCTTTAAAAATTTTTCTAAAATTAGTTCTATTAGCATATCTTCTTCTTAAAGCTAATCTAATTTCTTGTAATTTTTTTATATCAACTTTTCCTTCTAAAGTTTCTTCAGCTTCAATATTTACTAATTGAGTTTCTTGATAAGCTTCTTTATTTTTTTCTCTTTTATCTCTATCAATTTTTTCTTTTAATTTTAATTTTTCTATTCTTTTTTGTTCTAATAAATCTCTTCTTTTCTTTTTTCTTTCTTTTCTATATTTATTTATATCAGAAATCATCATTGAATCTCCTGTGAATCTTTCTTTTCCAGCATAACTTTCATCTAATTGAGCAAATCTTTCAACATTAAATTGTGACATTGTATTTGGTTTTATATTATTTTTTTTATAAAATAATTCCATTGGATATTCTTTTGGATTTGGAGCATTTTGAATTATATCTTTTATTTTATGATTTTGTGATACAGAAAATATTCTTTTCATTTCTGAATATGAAGGATAAAAACCATAACGACCCATTGTTCCAAAATTCTTTGGAATTGCCCATGGTTCATATAATTTTATATTTTCTATTTCTCTTTTTGTTCTAAAATCAATGTTTGTATTTCCACATTCATGTTTTCTTTCTCTTCTTAATGACATTTTTTATTTAGTTTTTATTTTTTTTTTTTTTTATTTTTTTTTCAGTTACTTTAATATTAATTTTTTTCATATTTTTTTTGTCAAAAGAAAAAAGAAAATTTATTATTTATAAATAAATATAATTAATAAATATTTAACCAAACTATTGTATTATGAAAGGGATCAAAAACATAAAACAATAATTTTTAATATGGATACGTAGTGCTCATATTAATTCTTATTACAAAACTAATATCAATATTACAAATTAATCAAAATGTATTAATTTGACAAATTATTATTGCCATTCAATTTAAAAGAAGAACTATGTTTAGACAAATTTAAATCTATATCAAAAAAGTTATGTGAAGGGAAACTTGATAAAGATAAATCATCACAAAAACTTTCATTAATTTTATTCGAACTCAAATTATCACGTAAATTAATTAAAATTGTAGATTCATTGGAATTTGAATTAGTATTATTAATACTAAAAGTTTCATTTTTTTCTACAATATTATTTTTTTTTATTTCTTCATTTTCAGTTTGTGTAGGGCTCTCTTTAATAGAATTTATATTAAAATTATTATTTGAAATAATATTATTATTTTTATTGAAATTATTTTGATTATTATAATGTAGAGCAATATATTTATATATTAAATTTTTAAATAAATTTTTTGAATTATTATTTTGATATTGAATATTATATACATTTTTTGTTTGCATTACCCTCATAATAACAGTTATTATGAAAAGGGCCATTCCTTTCATTTTTTTATAAAAATTATTTTGACTTATTATTGTTTGATTATTTTTTTCTATTTTAGTCATTAAAAGATTATTTTGCTGAGTTAACATTTCAATTTGTTTTTTTAATAAATTTTGTGTAATATCATTTTCATTTGTTTTTAATAAAAGATAAGAAAGAACTTTTTGAACATTATTATTTGAAGAATTATCATTGTTTTCATTTACATTTACATTTTTATTTTCATTTGAAAGAATATTCATTAATCGATTTAAATTATCTTCATTTTTACTATTTGCAGCATTTTTATTCATTAAATTTTCAAATTCAAAATTTTCAGAATTATGAATTTTTCTTTTTATATTTTTGACATCATCAATTGAAATTTCTTTAATAAATTTTTCATGTTGGAAAATTTGTTCATTTGAAAAAGAAGAATTTCTTATTTTATGGAAATTATACATATTTAATTGACGAACAAAAGAAGCATAATTATGATGTTTATAAAATTTTGGAAGAACTTTTTTGGTTAATCCTGTAATATCTTTTATTACAATAGATTTACCATCTTCTGACCAATTTATAAATTGGAAATAAGATTTAGTTCTTAAAATTTCGAACAGTTTCAAAAGGAAAGTTTCTGATTTTTCAGTTTTTGAATATATTCTTTTGCGTGATAACATTTAAATAAAAATGAGTTATAAATTTTTTTATATAGGATTTTATTAGAAAAAAAATAAAAGAAATTCAGATTTTTAAATTAGTCTTTTTTAGGCTTTAAAATAAATTATTTATTTGTGATGTTAATATTATTATTTATTATAAATTCATTCATTTGTTATTTTTTTAGGCTAAAAATTGTAATAAATATTAAAATATATTAATGGAATCAATTTGAATTTAATTTTTTCTTAATTCCAATAAATAGCTTAAAATTCGTTCTTTTATAACATTTTATTTTTAATTATTTACTAATTTATTTAAATGTTCACAGTCTATGATTAAAATATCAGGTGAGCAATTTTATAAACAAGAAAATAATTGGATATTAAAGATATTAAGAAAAAAGGGATAAATTTTTTTTTTGTATAAAAGATAAAAAAATATCATCTTATTTAAAGAAAATGTTAAAAAGAATAAAAAAATCTAAAACAAAATTTTATATCTATAAATTGTATAATAATAATGGAATATTTAATTATGATTTATATGATTGTCTTTCAATAAAGGGAAATCCTTTTTTATTTAATATTGAGGTAATTTTTATGTAAAAAATAATTTTTAAAAATAAAAAAATGAAATTTAAAAAGTTTATATAATAAATATAATTATATATAATAATTTTCAGAGTTTTTAATAAAATGTTCTAAATAATACAATTAATCTGGGAATATATTTCTCGGAAACTATAAAAAGAATATAAATTTTATATTACTATTGATTTTTAAAAAAAAATTAAATTAAACTATTAAAATATAAAATTGATGGTTTTTTAAAAAAATCTTCTAAAAAATTAGAAGTTATTTAATATTTAAATTATAATAACTAAAAAAATTTTTTGCTATAGTTGAAAACAAAAAAACTAAAGTCACTTCTTTAAAAAAATAAAATAAAAAAAAATTAATAAAAATGGAAACAATTCAAGTTGCAATAAGAATTCGTCCATTTCTCTCTGAAGAAAAAGAAGAGATGTCTCCAATAGAAGTAGCAGAAAACCATGATAAAAAAATAACAATAACAAAAGGAAAAAAAATAATTGAAGCAAAATTTGATAAAATTTTTATTCAAAACACAAAACAAGAAGAAATTTTTGATTTTTTAAAACCAATTATTTCAACAGTTTTTGAAGGAATAAATTGTACTATTTTAGCATATGGACAAACTGGAAGTGGAAAAACTTTTACAATGTTTGGTGGAGATTGGACTTTTAATAATAGTAATAATGATAATAATAATAATAATCCCAGATTTATTTTATCTGATCAATTTAATTTTTTAATTGAACCTGATTTTATCGTTAATCCTTTTTCAGAATCTAATGGAATTATTCCAAGAATTATTATTGAATTATTTAGAAATTTAGAAGAAACAAAAGAAGAAATTAAAATAACTGTTTCATATATTCAAGTTTATAATGAAAAAATTTATGATTTATTAGTTGATAATTATGCTTATGAGACTATTAAAAATAAAAAAGATTTTATTCTTTCTAAAAGTTTAAATGAAAGTAAAATATTTGAACAACCTCCTTTAAAATTAAGAGATGATAAAAGAAAAGGTGTTATTATTCAAGATGCAAAAGAAATACCAGTTAATACTTTTTATGATGTATTTCAAATTTTAAAAAAAGGAGAATTAAATAGAAAAAAAAGAGAAACAAATAAAAATGATATGAGTAGTAGATCTCATACAATTTTTATAGTATATTATAATAATAATACTAAAAAATTAACATCTAAAATATCTTTTTGTGATTTGGCTGGAAGTGAAAAATATGATGTAAATGAATTTTATGAATCTGCACATTTAAATGAGTTAAAATCTATTAATAAAAGTTTAAGTGTTTTAGGAAATGTTATTCATGCTTTATCAAAAAAAAAAAATGAAGAAAAAAAAAAATTTGCAACATTAGATAAAAATAATATAAAAAATACTAAAAGTTCATCTAATATTTTAAAAAAAAATCAAAAAGGAAAAAATTTACAGAAAAATAATAGTAAGGGAAAATTACCTTTAAATAAAAATAAAAATAATACTTTAGTAAGACCAAATTCTAAAAAAATGACTAACAAGAATATTAAAAATAATAAAAGTCCAAATCCAAATTTAAAAAATTCGACATCAAATAAAAATTTACCTTCTTTAAAAATAAATAATACTAAAAATAAAAATTCTCGTTCATTATCATCAAGAAAAAACACAGTAAATGATAAAAAAAATCAATCACTGAAAATAAATTCAAAATCAAAATCAAATAATAAAGATATAAAAGCAACAACACAAGAAATTAAAAATTATAAAGTACATATTCCATATAAAGACTCTCAATTAACATATTTATTAAAAGATTCTATTGGAGGAAACTCAAAAACAATTTTAATTGCAAATATTTCACCAAAAGAATCTAATTTTGATGAAAGTTACAATACTATATTATTTGCTTTAAGAGCAAAAAAAATTGAGAGTAAAGTTATTCAAAATAAATTAATTGACGATAATTTAGCCAATTCAACTGATAATAGTAATGGAAAAATGAATAAATTAAATAATGAAGTTACTGAATTAAGACAATTATTAGAAATAAGAACAAAAAGAGGAACTTTAAAACCAATTCAAGAAGAATTTTTAAAATTAAAAGAAGAAAATATTGAACTTAAAAATTATGTTGAAAGTATAAATAACAATAATATTTCTAAAATAATAAAAGAAAATCAAAAATTAAAAAAAGAAATCAAACAACTTAAAATTAATAAAGAATCAAGTGAAGAAAAAAATAATAAAAATCATGTATATCCTATTTACACAGATATTAATATGATAATGACTAATAATTATGATAATTTTTCAGTTCCAAGAAATTTAAAATCAAATAGAATTAAGGGTAATCCAGAGAATTATGAAAAAAATATTCTTGCAAAAACTGGAAAAAATATTGTTAATTTTAGACCAAATTCTGTTATTAAAAAACAAGGTCCATTTTTTTCTTATATGAATTCACCTAAAAACAAAAATTTTTCAACTTTAAATATAAATAATAATACGGGTTTATTGGAAAATGAATATGCTGAAATAACAAAGAAAAGATTACAAAAATTAGATGAAATGTATAACCCAAAAAAGCAAAAAAATAAAGGTTTTAATAAAAATATAAGTCAAAATAGGTATAATTATAATAGTGAAGATTTTTCAAATATGGGAAATAATAATGAATTCGGTTTGAATTCTTATGAATATTATTAAAATAAAAATTAATTTATTTTTATTCTCATTTTTTATAAATAAATAAACCATATTCATATTTATGTATATTATTGAAGATTTAAAAAAAAATAATTTGATAATTATTAAATTAAATTAATTTCTTATTAAGCGTTTCCAACTATTAAAAATAATATAAAAATGAATTCACTAAAAAATTTGAAATTCCTTTTAATAACTCTATTTTTAATAATTCAAAAAATAAAATCAGATTTACCTGTTCATTGTATAAGAGATGATATAAAAGGAAAATGGGAATTTTCAATATTTAAAGAAGTTTTTGATCCATCAATAAATGATGAAAAAACAACATGTGGACATGGTTTTCCAAATCAAATTTCAGAAGAAGTAGGTAATAATGATTATGATACAAGTCTTGTTGGAAATAAAATAATTTTAGAATTAAATGATGATTATAAAATATATGAAAATAATAAAGAAGTTGGTACTTGGACTCCAATTTATGATCAATCTTTTTTAATTTATTATGGAGATTCAGTTTTAACATCAAACTTTAAATATTATTTAGAAGAAGAAAATTCTCAAGAATTTAAATCTGATTGTGGAAAAACTATGATAGGATGGTATATTAAAGATTATAATGAACCGGATAAAAATTGGAGTTGTTTTTTTGCAAATAAAATTAAAAATAATAATAATTTCTTACAAGTTGATATGAATTTATATAATAATAAAGATAAAAAAGATAAAGAAAATCAACCTTATGATCCAAAATTATTAGATGAAATTAAATATGAAGATTTACAATCTATGGTTAATGCAATAAATAATGCAAATTTGACTTGGAATGCTGATGTTTATGATAAATATAGAGGAAAAAATTTAAATGAAGTAAAAGATGTTTTAGGTTTAAGAAAAGGAATGAAAAAGAAAAAAGAAAATAAAATATTTGGAAAGGAAAATTCTAAAAATAAAAAAAATGAAAATTTTAACAAAAAAAATAAAAAACAAATTCATTTATCAATGATTCAAAAAAATATGAAAAAAACATATTCTGAACTTTTAACAAAAATTAAAACAGAAGAATTTTGGAAAGAAAAAATATCATCAACAGAAAAATTAAATGAAGAATTACAATCAAATAATAATAATATTTATCGTGATAAAGATTCAAAAGATATAACAGATAGAAATGAAATAATAAAATATATTAATTCTTCACTTGATGAAATAGATGAAAATAAATTACCTTTAAATTGGGATTGGCGTAATGTAGGAGGAGAAAATTTTGTAAGTAAATTAGTAACTCAAGGAGGTTGTGGTTCATGTTATACGATATCTACAATTTTATCATTAGAATCACGTTTAAGAGTAAAAACTTTAAATGAAGATAAAACAGAATTATCAATTCAATTTCCTTTATCTTGTAATTTTTATTCTGAAGGATGTGAAGGTGGTTATCCTATTTTAGTAGGAAAATTTTTCCATGAATTTGAAATTGTTCCAAAAGATTGTTTTGAATATGAAGAAGAAAATAGTGATTGTGAAAAAGTTTGTGATTATAATAAATATGATAAAAAATATACTGTTTCAAAATATGGATATTTAGGAGGATTTTATGGTTCAAATACAGAATTATTAATGATAAAAGAATTAAGAGCAAGAGGTCCTATTCCAGGAAATATTTTAGTTCCTTTAGAATTTAATTATTATAAAAATGGAATTTTTAGTGGAAATGATTTAAAAAAAAATACTGGAGCATATAATATTACAAGTATGATTAATAATGATATTCAATATGAAAAAGTTGAACATTCTGTTATTATTGTTGGTTATGGAGAAGAAAATGGAATTAAATATTGGATTTGTGGAAATAGTTGGGGAGATGATTGGGGAGAAAATGGTTTTTTTAAAGTTAAAAGAGGAATTAATGAAATCAATATTGAAACTATGGGAGATTATTTTAATATTGATGTTGTTGATAGGAATAAATAAATAAAACTTTATATACAATTTCACAATTTTAATTTATAAAAATTTTGTGAAGATTCTTTTTTGTTTCAAATGAATTTTGATATTGAATTCAGTATTTTTTTCATGAATATAAAAAATATCAATTTATATTTTATTATAATTAAATTAAATTGTATTTAATTAAATTTTCATTATAGTCAATAAATAGTAATCTCATATAATTAAACAATATAAAAAAACAAAAAAACAATTAAAAAAAGATATTTAATAAATTTTATTTAAAAATTATGTTTGAAGAGAATATTTGACCGAAATAATAAAAAACTTTATTCATCAAGAATTTTATATATAAATCTTTTTTAGAAAAAAAATTTTATTTTGTGAAGAAAAAAATTATTGGATTAAAATTATTGTATATTTTTATAAATTTTAAAATATAAAGAATAAAATCTGAAAGAATACAGAAAAAAATTAATTAAAAAAAGAAAGAATATAGAAATATCATGAGTAAATTTGATTGTTGAAAAGTAAAGATTTATAAAATATATCTCGATTAATTTAAATAATAAACTAAATTAATTCAAATAATAAAAAATTAAATGAGAAGATAAATATTAGATAAAATGAAATAATTGTCTTACTATAAAAAAAAAATAATTATAATAAAAATTATATAACTAAAAAACTTCAAGAAATATAGAAATTTAAAATTATTAGAAGAAAATTTGGCATATATAAGTCAAAAAAAAGAAAAGAATTTAAAAGAACTTTTGAAATTTAATAAAAAATGATAACTGAAATAATAGATAAATAAATGAATTAAAATAAAAAGAATAGATTTAATTTGATAATTGTTTAAATTAAAAAAAATATTACATTTGAAAAGTTTATTAATATTATAAGTTAAAATTGAAAATAATTGGGGATTGGGG
>JAJJKW010002033.1:0-16681 GCA_023805745.1 Isotricha sp. YL-2021b | reverse complement strand
GTTTGTATTACCTTGTTTATTTATTAATAAAATTCTTTCAAATTACATTGATTTCTTTATATGTTGATATTTTCCTAATATATTTTCTTTTAATTTTAAAGATAAAGGAAACTTTTAAAAATATTATTTTAGATTTAATTAAAATGTACTAATTAAATAACATAAATTTATAATATATTAATTATATATTATTTTTAATTACAATGTTATCTATTACTTTTTTTTATAATAATGAGTTGAAGATTTAACAAATTCTTATTATTTAATCTTAAATTTGAATATTCAATATTATTTGTGCCTTTTGTTATAAGTTTAATCTAAAGTGTCTATTTATTGTTTAAAATATCTAATATCAAATTTGAGAATTGTTCATTTATTGTTTTTTGAATATTAAAAAATAATCTGAAAATTATTAATTTTAGATAAAGTTTAAATATTAAACGATTTAAATAAAAAATTAATTAAATCATTAAAAATCATTCTACATGAAAATAGTAAAAATTATTTTTTACTTAAAAAATCAAGGAAAGGAAAAATTAATTGTTTCATTTTTGTATAAATTAGTAATTTAAATTTAAGATTTTTTACATTGTAAAATATTAAAAAAAAACTAAAAATTAAATTTTAAATAAAAAAAACAATAAATTATTTATAAAAAATAATAAAAATATGTGTTCATTGAATGCTTCATCTCAAAATACAATTAATTTAAATAAGAACAATAATATAAATAATATAATATCAATACCAGAAAAATGTTTAAGATGTAATTTTAATTCTCCTTCAATAATATGTGAAGATTGTTATCCTTTTATTTATTTTTGTTCTAATTGTGATGAAAACATTCATGAAATGAAAATAAAACAAAACCATAAAAGAGTATTTATTAATCAAATAAAATTAGAGCTAAATAAATTCAGTTTGAATCATTTAAATTCTAATTTTAATCAAGAAGATTTTATAAATAATGAATGCTTAAATTCTATTAAAAATATTTATAATAAAGAAAAAAAAAATTTATTAAATAAATCTTATAACACTGAAAAAGAATTAGAAAAAACTAAAAATATTTTGAATGAAAAATATAATAATATTGAAAATAGATTAAATGATTTAATTGAAAATAAAGACTTTGAATTGAATAAAATTAAAGACAATTTAAAACATCAAATTAAAATTGTTAATGAAGAAAAAGAGAATATAATTGAAAAACTTTATGAGAAAAATGATAAATTAATTGAAGATAATAATCGATTAGAACAAAAATTAAATTTTTATTTAAAAGAATTTAACGACTTATCTAATAAAAAGAGTTATGAAGAAGATTATTACAAAAATCAAATTGAAGATTTAAAAAAAGAAAAAGAAAATATATTAAAATATTATGAAAATAAATTACATTTCTTAAATGATAATATAAATGATGATAAAAATTTTTTTATAAACTCATGTGAGGAAAAAATGAATAACATTAAAAATTATTATAAGAATGAAAAACAAAAAAATTTAACAGAAATAAAAGAAAGTGAAGATAATCTTAATTTAATATGTGAACAACTGAGAAAAGAGCAAAATGAAATATTAAAAAAAATTGAAGAATTAAAATCTAAAGCACATTCTAGAGTAAAGGAAACTGAAAATTTATTTAAACAATTTCAAGAAAATGAAAATATTCTTACAGAATTAAATCTCAAAATTAAAAAGAATAATCTTTTATATAATGAAGAAAAAGAAAAATTAAAATGGTTAAAAAAAGATAATAAAAGATTATTAAAAATTTACAAATATTTAATGAAAAGATTAGAAATATTAGATAAGATTTCTAGAGGTAAAATTTTAAGAGAAGATGAAAAAGAATTTTTACTTAATACAAATGGGTTAGATTATTTAGTTAAATTTAATTTTTAATTTTTTTAGATATTTTATTATTTAAATATAAAAATGATTTTTTATTTTTTTAAATAAAAAAATTAGTATTATCAACTTTAAGAAAAGAATTATCAATATTTTGAGGACAAAAATTATTAACATTATCAAAAAAATTAGGATTATGATTTTTATTTAAATTCAAAAATGGAGAATTATCTGAATTATTGTCAAAATTGCCTAAACCAAATACATTATTATTATTATTATTATTATTATTATTATTATTATTATTATTATTATTATTATTATTATTATTATTAATTGAATTTAAAATAAAGCCATTGCCTAAATTTATTTGTTTATTTTCACTAACTAAATTATTATTACTTCCAATAATTAGATGTTGGCCAAATAAACTATTATTATTATTATTTATTTTAGGAAAATTATTATTATTTGAAAATATGCTGTTAAAAAAAGAATTCTGGTTTGAAAAGGAATTAATTCCTGAGTTAGGAAAAATATTTTTATTTTTTTCAAAATTTTTACTATTTTGATTTAAATCAAAGATATTACTTGAATTTTGCGGATTATTGTTATTATTATTATTTGTTAAATTAAAAATATTATTTTTAATTTGATTATTATCTTTATCAAAAAAATTATTTGAGTTTTTATTATTCCAAGGATTATTTTGAGAATTATTATTATTATTATTATTCAAACCAAAAAGAATATTTGCATTTTGAGGTATTTTTATATTTTTTTCTATATGATTAGATTGAATTATATTTGATTTTTCATTATTTTCAATTTTATTTTTTATTAAATTATCATTGTTATTTATTTGAAGATTATTTGTTGAATTTAATAATAAATTAATTTCACTATTTATGTTATTATCTTTTTTAGTTTCAATTGTTTTTTCTAAATTATTTTCATTTTCTTTATTTTTTTCATTTTTATCATTCATACTAAGATAATGAATTTTTGAAAAATCTTTGTTATTATTTTTTTCATTTGAAGAAAAAATATCATTTTGTCCAATAACAATTTGATTATTAAAAAGACCTTCATTTTCTTTTTCTTTTTCTTCCTCTTCTTTTTCTTCTTTAAATTCTTCTTTTTTTTCTTTTTTTTTTTCTTTTTCTCCTTTTTCTTCTTTTTTTTCTTCTTTAAATTCTTTTTTAATTTCTTCTTTTATTTCTTCTTCTTTCATTTTTTTTTCATTTTCCTTTTTTTCTTCTTCTTCTTTTATTCCTTCTTCTTTCATTTTTTTTTCATTTTCCTTTTTTTCTTCTTCTTCTTTTTTTTGTAATTTTTTTTGTTTCTTTTGATTTTTTTTTTTCTTTTCTTCTAATTTTCTTTGTTGACTTTCTTTATTTAATTTTTCTTCAATTAATAAATTATTTTTTTCATTTATTTTATGATTTTTTTGCATTTCATTAACAATTTTTTTATTCTGTTCCATTATTTTTATATTTTCTTTATATTGTTTATTTAAGTTTTCAATAATTTCTTTAATTTCAATATTAGTATTCACTAATTTTAAATTTTCTTTTTTTATATTTTCTATTTTTCCTTCTTCAATATTGATATTATGAATAATATTTTTATAATTTTTTATTATTTCTACTGATTTTTCAATAATTGAATTATGTTTTTTCAATTGTTTATTTTTTTTATTTTCTTCTAATTTTTCATTTTCATTTGTGAAATTTTCTAAATTAATACAATCTTTATTATCAATATATGTTAAATTATTTTTTATTTTTTTCATTACTTGTGTTAATAAATTAAAAGATTTAATATTATTAGTGTTATCAATTTCAATTAAATTATTAATTGTTTTTATCTCTTTTTCTAAATCATTACTATTTTTATTTGAATTTTTTTTTGATATAATTTCTCTTTGCTTTTGTGAAAATTCTTTTGTTTCATTTATTTTTATTACAATTATTTCATGAAAAAAACAATATAAATCATATAAATATTTTTCAAAAACTTTCATAAAAATAAGAAAAATTTCATTTTGTGATTTTATTTCAAAATCAATTTTTTCTTTGCTTTTATTATTTTCATATTTAGAATAAAGTTGAAGATAATTATAATATTTTAAAAAACTATTATTTGATTTTTCAACTTCTTTTAAAAAATTATTGAAAATTGAATTTAATTTAAAATAAAAACAATTATTCTCTTGACTCATCTCAAAGCAAAAATTTACTTCTTCAAAAACTTCTATTAATTTTTTACATTTTTTTTCTCCAAAACTTTTCTTAACAAACTCTGAATTAAAAATTTCTTCAAAAGAATTTTTATCTGAAATACTGTTAATTTTAATTTTATTTATTAAATTTTTAATTTCATTTGTTTTTTGTAATAAAAAATAAATTTCATCTTTTTTATCATTGATTTCTTTTTGAATTTTATTTAATTCTATATCAAAATTTTGTTTATTTTCGAAATAAGTATTTACTTTATTATAAAATTCTTCTAAATCCATTTTCGAAAATTTTTTTTCAATCTTTTTTTTATATAAATTTATATTATCTAATTCTTCTTTCAAAGAAGGGTAGTAAACATCTTTTTTAAGATTTAAAATATTTTTTTTAATTATATCTTTAATTTTTAATAACAATAAATTCTTATTTACTATTATTTGGTTTTTATTTATCTCATTTAATAGTAATAAATTTTCTTTTTCTAATTTTAAGTGTCTTTCTTCACTAATCCTTTTTTTCTTTATTTCAAATTGTTCATTTTCTTCTTTTTCTTCTTCTAATATTTTTAATTCATGTTTTAATTTTTTTCTTTTTTCTAAAATTTCTTTTTTTACTTGAATTTTGTTATTGATTTTTTTAATTTTTTTTTTTTTTTTTTTTAATCTTATTTTACTTTGTTTATTTTCTTCTGTCAATTTTTTAATTTGTTCTTTTCTTTTATCAATTTTTTCTTTTTCAGATATAACCTCTTCTTCTAGTTTTTTTAATTGAATAGTATTAAAATCAAAAACAATAGTCAAATTTTTCTCTGGAAATTTTATTTTAAAATTTTCTTCTAAAAGGTTTGTAGATTTTTTTTTTTCTGATATTAAATAAAAAACATTAATTCCTCCTAAAAATCCAATAGAAATATATAAATAAGGTTTTATATATTCTATTCCTTTAAATATTTCTTTTTTATCAAAATAATTCTCAAAATCAATAATATTAATCCCAATAAAAGTATTTTTTTTATCATATTTTTTATTTAAAAAATAAATTTTATTATCATCATCAAGTTTAATAACTTTTGGTATTTTATTTTCTTCTAATAAATAAATCTTTTTTATTACATTACATTGTTTATTCATTATATAATATAAATTTAAATTTTCATCAAATAAAGTTATTATTATTCTTTTTTCTGAAGAATTTATTGAGATTTCATTAATATCATTATCATTTTGATAAAATATATCTTCATCTAATAGAATTTTATCTATTTCATTTTTTTCATTTAATGATATGATATATAATTTATCATTGTTTTCTTCAATATTTATTGATATTGTATATATTATTATTAAATTATTTATATTTTCTAAAAATATTATTTCTTCCTCTTTTTGGTTTATTATTCTTTTTATAGGAAAATTTAAATTTAAATTTTTATTTTCATTTTGTAAAATTATATTTTCTTTTGTATTGTAAATTATTGAATTTAATTTTCTATTATAATTAATATTTTCAGTTTCATTGGAAATAATTTTTTTTTCTTTGAAATTATTATCATATAAAATCAAGTTTTTATTTTTATTTAATATAAGAAAATCATTATTTAATAAAATATTAACATCTAAGATTTGAAAGTTCATAGTTAAATAATAATTGTTTTCAATTTTACCTTGAATTAAATCAGAAATTTGAAAAATTTCAATAACACTTGTATTTAAATTACAATCATTATTTCCAAAAACAAATAAATTTTCTTCATTTTGAGCTAAATAAACATTAATTATTGGAAAATTAAAATTTAAAAAAAATAATTTATCCTTTTGAATTTGATACAAATTATCTTCATTATCTTCTTTTTTTTTAAAAGATTTTTCAAATAATATATTCATTTTTTCATTATCAAGAAAATAAATATTGTATGTATTAAAGAAAATAATAAAACCTAGTTTCTTTACAATTAATATTTGATTTTGCTTTATTCTTGAATTTTTTTTTTGAAAATTTTCATTTTGATTAAAAGCTTCAATTAATATATCATTTTTTTTTATAATTTCAATTGGACAATTTTCTTCTTTTGGAAATTTTTCTCTACTAAAAAAATTCTCTTCCATTAAATTTAATTTAAATTAAATTAAAATAAAATATTAAATGTTTTAAATTGAAAAATAAAAAGAATATACCTCAATATCAAATTTAAAAAAAAATATTTTGTATCTATTTTTGACTAATTTTTTTATTATTTCTTCATTTATTCATTTTTTGAAAATTTTCATAAATAAGTGTATCATTATTTAAAATTCAAACTTTAATTTGAATTTTTAAAAAATTTTTATATTTATTTTTCACAATTTGAATAATTTCAATACCTATCTTCTTTGAATATAAATAAATAATCTCATTATAATTAAACATATCATTTTTCATCTTTTTGATTTTTTAATAAAACTTTTTATCATCTTCTTTTCAAATTTTTTAACTTATTATAATAATAAATTAAAAAATTTATATAAAAATAAAATATTTAAATTCCAAAAAAAATAATTTATTATATAACATACAAAAGTAATATCAATTATCATATATCGAAAACTCAGTAATCATATTCCAATCACTATTTTTACCTTTAACGGGAATTTTTTTCTGATATTTCTTAATATATTCTACTCCATATATATTATATTCGATAATATTTATTGTAAATGTTATTTTTACAAAAGATACCTTGAGTTCAATTTTAAAAAAACAATAAGCATTTAAATCTATAGATTTTCCATTAATATAAAATTCCATTATATGATTTTTTTCTGTTAATTCATAGGAATATTTGAATCCTGATTGAATACTAGCTAAAGTAAGTTCAATACCTACTCCAAAACTTATCTTACCTATTTTACAACTAACGTAGGCATAAAGTTCGCCTGAGATAGAGAAAGATGCTCGAGCAAAAATATCAATATAAACATTCCTCTCTTTGTGATATAGATCTTCAATGCCAATAGCTAATCCAAAACCACCAAATGGTTTTAGAGTAAGTTCGAAATTTAAATGTTCAAAAATTTCTATTGTATAATTTATTTCTTTACAAATATAATCCTTCTCAATTGAAATTTCTATTCTAGAATTAATTTTTTCTAAATTTCTTAAAGTTTTTCCATCTTTTATTATATTAAATTTATTGTTTATTGAATCTGATAGGTCATTATAAATTGAAGTTATTGTTGAATTTAATTGGATAAATAATGTTTCATAATATAAAGTTGTAGAATTTAAAAAATAAACATAATTTAGTATATTTTCTGATAAATCTTCTAAATAATCTTCAACAAAAGGTTTAATTAGATTATATTGATAATACATTTTTTTTTCTAATTGAGCTAACTTTTGAGAAGTTAAAAAATCAGAAAATTTTAATAAAGAAAAATTTATTGTTCTTTCTAAATGAAATAAAAATTGTTCATTTTTAATAAATAAAATGTCAATATTAGTTGATATTTTTTTGAAATCAGAAGATAAATAAGATTTATAAAATAATGAAAATATTTGATTAACAACTTTAAACGTATTTATAATATTTGATAAACTATAAGCACCTTCTTTTGAATTTGTTTCAAGATTTCTTTTATAATTATAATTAAAAGAATATTTATAACTTTTATTTTTATTATTATTAGGATTCTCATTTAATTTATCTTTATAATTTTCATTATTTTTTATATTTTTGAATAAATCCGATTTTTTGTTCTGATTAATTTTATTTAAATTTCTAATTGTTTTATTATTTGAATCTAATCCATTTATATAAGTATAATTAATTAATTGATTTTTAATATTAATAATTTCATTTGAAAAAATATTTATATAATCATCTAATAATTTGTCAGTTGAATTATAACTCATCTGAATATTTTTAATATTATAATGTTCATAAAATTTATTTTTAATAATTTCATAATTATCATCAAAATTATCAATAAGGTTAAATAAGTATTTTAATAATTCATCTTCTATTTTGTTATAATATTCTTTAATTTGAAATAAAGAAGATTCAAAATATAAAGAAGTAAAATTATCGAAAAGTATAAAAGGTTCTTCATTCATGATAAAAATAAATTTATTATTTTGTTTATTCACTAATTCCATATATTTATTATTTTCATTTATAATAGGAATCATATCTTCAGAATAATTTAACAAGTTAATTTTATTCAATTTTTCTTTAATTTGTTTATTTAAATTCAATAATAAACTTTTTAAGTCAATCATTTTTTGATTCATTATATCATAAGATTTTTCTTTAATTTTATTTATAATATTGTCTCTTAATAAATTTGTTGAAATATTTTGTAAAGTTTTATTAAATGAACTGTCATTTATTAAATTATTAAAATATTTATAAAATTTATATATTTCAATAAAATTATTATTTTTTTTATTCTTATTCTCAACTAAATAATCAATGAAATTATGAAAAAATATTTCTTTATTTTCTTTAAAGAAAAAATTTATTTTTTCATTAAAAAATTTTTCAAATAATTCATAAATTGAATTATTAATTTTTAAAAATAATGAAGGATACAAATTTATCAAAACTTCTTTACTTGTTGTTCCAATTTCTTTTGTATTATTTAATAAAAAAAAGTAATATTTATTTTCTTCAATTATTTTGTTTTGAATATAATTTAATTTCATATTTATTTTTTCTAATATCATCTTTTGAGAAGTAATATTAATTTCATTAAACAAATAATTATTAACAAAATTAGAATAAGAAATATTAAAATATTTGATAAATAAATCTTTTAAATTATTAATATATTTTTTATTCATTTTATGAGATAAATATTCACATACATCTTGAAAATCTTCAAAATTATAATATAATTTATCTAAATCATTTATTGAGATGTTATAATTTTTTATTATATCTGCAGAGAATTCATTATATAAAAAATTATATAAATAATTACTATCAAATTTATTTTTATCCAATTCTTCTTTGATATTATTTATTATATTATTTATTAATTGTTTATATGTTGAATTTATATCTTCAAAAATAATATAAGTATAATTAAAAAAATTACTATTATTACAATATAACCAATATTCTGTTTCATTAAAATATCCTATTTCTTCTAATTCTTCTAAATCATCAAATGAAGAATTTGTATTGTTTATTGAATTTAAATATTCTAATAATTTTGAATAATTTTCATATTTTTCCCAATTTTTTTCATCTTCTAAAATTATTTCATCATATTCAAACATTGAATAATTTAAACAATTTGAAAAATTCTTATTTAATTCTAAAATAAAATCTTCTGATAAATAATTCTTTGATTGTTTTAATTTATTAAGAAAAATTTCAGATTTTTCTTTAAATATTTTTAAAATTTCATCTCTTAAATTTATGATTCTATTATTTAAATTATCCTGATATATGTTATTATACTTATCATATAATTCGATATAATCAAAAACAAATAAAAATTCGAAATCATTATAATCTTTTGAAAGAAGATCCATTAAATATTTTTCTAAATCCAAAGTTATATTCAATAATTCAAAATTAAAATTTTTAGAATATTTTTCGACATTTTCTCGATATTTTTTAAATTGTAAATTATATATATTTTTGATAGAATTACTAAATGCATTATAAAAATTATAATCTTTATTTACTTTATTAATAATATTCAAATAATTTTTAAATATATTATCTATTGAATTATAAAAAGATAAAAATGTTTGATTAAATATTGTTTCATTAAAATAATAAGAATAATTGTTTATTTCAGAAAATATTTTATTTAATATTTGATTATAATCATTTAATAAAAAGGAATATATTTTATTTAAATCTTTATTTATTTTATTGTTGAAAGGTTCATAATTATTATTTAATATTTTATTTAATATTTGAATATTTTTTTTAAATATTTGTTTGTTTATATCATTTTTAATTGAAAATATATTTAAAGAATCTTCTTTGAAAAAATCATAATAATCAACTAATAAATCTTTTGATTCTTTATTATAATCTTTCAGTGCATTTAAAGTTTCATTATAAATTAACCAAATATTTTTTTCATTTAACTTATCATCTTTTTCCTTTATATATTCTTTATTGATAATTTTTTCAGTTAAAAGATTATCTTCACTTAATTCATATTTAAAAATTTCATTTAATTCTTCATATAAATTGTTTGTATAATAAATTGCATTTCTTATTTTAACTATTTGTAAGTTATATTTTGAATAATTTAGTTCACTTTCATAATAAATAATTTCACATATGACATTTGTTATGTTAGTTTCATTATTTTCTAATTCTTCTTCAAATTCAATTAATTCTGTATTATTTTCACAAATAATTTCAGTAAAATTATCATATATAGTTTCATTAAATTCACTTAAGAATTCTCTTGTTTCTTGAATAATATTTTTTAATTTTAAATTATAATTTATATATTTTATAATATTATTATTTAAATAATTTGATATTTCTTTTTCACAAATTTTTAAATAATTTTGATAATTTTGAAAAGAAATATCTAAAACTTCTTTTTTTTTATCAAAATAATTCATCAAATTATATGAATCATTTAAATGGGTAATAATGTATAAATAATTATTATTATTAATATCATTTAAAAAGTAATTTGTTTCTTTAATAACATTTATTATTTTTTCTTTATATAAAGAATTTATTGTGAATTTTATATAATTTGAGTTATCATTTAATTCATTAATTATTTGATTACATTTAATAAGTATTTCATATGGATATTCTAAAAAATCAGTTTTATTATTTAGATAATAAAATTCATAATATTCATTTTTTATTTTTTCAAGTCCGTTTTTTATTTCTTTTAAAACAAAATCAATATTGTCATTTATATTTTCATTTTTCACTAATTGATTAATTAAATTTTTATTTGAGTTATTATCAATCATTCTATAAAAGATATTTTGATATTCACTTAATAAATTATTTAATTTTTTATTGTTATTAATTTTATTGTTAGCGAATGAATATAAATCATTAAAAAAGATATTAGAGATATTAATACAATTATCTAAATAATTTTCAAATTTATTAATAAATTTGTCATAAATTTGGTTTTTATAATTTTCAACATAGGTTTGAGTATTATTTAAGTCTTGAATAACTTTATTTATATTATTTGTATGTGGTGTATTTAAATAAAAATGTTTCCATTTTCTTAAAATTCCAGATTTTTTAGACCAATAAAAATCTTTTTCATCACCTCTGATTCCATCTGCAACATTATATAAATAATCATAAAATTCTTCAAATTGATTTCCTAATTTTTCTTCATAATCAGTTAAGTTATTTTGAATAATATTTATAATATTCATTTTTATAATTCCGTCAAATATGTTCTCATTAAAATAATTATTAATATTGTCAATATATTCTAATATTTTATCAGTTAATTGATAAATGATAAAAAAGTAATTTGAATATTGTTCAATATTAAAATTATATTGATTTATTAATAATAATTTATTTTTCACATATTTTAAAATCTCTTCTTTTAAATTATAATAAGTTTTTTCAAAAATATCAATTAAATCAGAGGAATATGTTAAAGTAAGAAAATTTTTAAATGTTTCTATAAATTTATAATATTTATTTATAAATCCAGAGGTAATTCCTTGTTTCCTTTTAAATTTATATTCTTCAAAGAGAGCTTTTTCATCATTGAAATATTCAAATCCTAAATCATAATTATATTTTTTTAATTCCTTTAAATTAATATTAATAGTATCATTAATTAATGTATGAAAATCATTTAATAAATTATTCATTGATTCATCTAAAAATACTTTCCTAAAATTATTTAAATTTAATAAAAAATTATAATTATTTTCATCCTTATATTTATTAGAATAAATATAAATAAAATTGTTTATTTCATTTATTCCATCATTAATTTCATTTTTAATTTTTATTGTGATATTAAATAAATTATTTTTATTTTTTATTATTTCAGAAGATTCATTCAAAAAGTCTGGTTTAATATCTAAACTATTTTTTAGAATTTTTTCATTTGAATTTTCATAAAAATTATTTTGTATATTATAACCTATATTATTTATTTCATCAATATTTAATGAATATAATTCATATTTTTCAAGATATTTAATTTTAAGTTTGATTGATGCTATTAAATCACTTGAATTGTTTTCAAATTCTTTGAATAATTCTAATGTTTTCTTTTCTGTAAAATATTTTATACTTTCAGAATTAGAAATAAGCATTTCAGTATTATAATCACTAAATATTCCTTCTATTAAATTATTAATTATTGTATTTATTATATTTTTAAAATCTTTTAATTTTTTTATTGTTATTATTCTTGATTCTTCATCTAATGCACTTTTTAAAATATCATCATTTTCTAATCCAGAAGAAACAAATTCAGTAATATATAATAATTCACCTATCATTTCTTCATTATGATTATTTAAATCATATTTAAAAGTTTTAATTCCTTTTGTTATTGAATTAAATAATAAAAAACAAAAATCTTTAAATATTTTTTTTGCTTCTTCAATATTATCAATTATATCATATAATACATCTATTTGAAAATTAGATATATCTTTTATTAATTCTTCTAAATCATTTAAATAATCTAAAGTATTATTTGCAAAAATATCTAAATTATCAACACTTGAATAAATATATTGAATATATTCTTTTTTTGTAATTTCTCTTATTTTTTTAAAAGTTTCAAATTTATCATTTTCAACATCATTTAAAATTAAAGTAAAATTAGAATGTGCATTATCAATTAATAAAATAAAATATTTAAATAAATTACTACTAAATTTTTTAACTTCATCATACATATTTAAAGGATTTTTAAATATTTTACTATAATCATATATATTACTTGAATTTATCATATCTGATATATTTTTTTCAAAATTCACAATAATTTCAGAATAATTTTTACTTCTTTCAAGTAAATCTTTCTCTAATTCATTTAATATTATAAGGAAACTTTTAATCATTTCATTTATATTTTTTGTTATTATATGAATATTAGTTTGAATTTCTTTTTTTTTATAAGTTATTTTTTTTTTTCCAATAATTGAATGAAAATAAGAATTTGTGGTTCCATCAGCTTGATTAATTTTATTTTCTATATTTCCTTCTAAATTTAATCCTAAAAAATTAGTTCTAAAAGCATTTTGTGTTATATGAATATTTTTTAATCCATAATAACTATCTTCAAAATTATTAGCTAATTGTCTTAATTTTTTTTCTTTTTTATTTTTTTTATATTCATCAAGAGGAATATCCTCAATTATTATTTTTTTATCTATAATATTATTCTCATTTATAAAAGATGACATATCTTTTAAAATTCTCATTGTCTTGTTTCCATAAATTGTTTCATTATAGAATTTATATTTATATTGATTAAAACATTCTTTTAATTTATTGACTAATTCTTTATTTTTATTAACAAAATTATCTTTATTAATTATTGAATCATTTGTTATATAAATCATTGAATTAATATTTGAATTTATTGAATTAGAAAAATTATTAGTATTAGTGGAATTATCCTGATTATCAAATTCATCTTCCAATAAATTTAAAGATTGTTCATTTATTGTATTTCCAATATTTTCATTTGAAATAGAATTTTCTGCTAAATTTTTATTATCAATTAATTCAACAAATGAATTAATATTTATTAATTTAATAATTCCTAAATTATCATCTATTTCAATTTGTGAAGAAACAATTTTATTTGAATTTTCTAATTTTTCTTCTTCATTTCCTGCTAAACCTTGTTTATATTGATTAATATTTGTTGTTGCATTTAAAGTTTTTTCTCCAGAATTTGAATATTGCTTTAAATCAATATCTGAATTATTTTTCTTTTCACTTGAATCAATAAATTCAATTTCATGAATAAATTCGGTTATATTATCAGATTCATCAGAATCTAAATTTAATCTTCTAATAAAAGTTTCATTAGATATTTCAGTACTTATAATTTTATATTTTGTAATTTTTTTATCTTTAATACTTAATCTTCTTCTTTCATAATCTTCTTCTTCTTTATTTTCATTATCTTCTTCTTTTTCATTTTCTTTTTTATCTTCTTCTTCAACTTCTTCTTTAATTTTTTTTAATTCTTCTGTTATATTTTTACAATAAACATTTTCTTTAAGTGAAGGAATAAAATTTTCTAAAAGCCAATTTAAATTTTTAAATAAAGAATCATCTAAATCATTTGGTATATAAATTTCTTTTATGTCTCCATTTTGATAAAAATCAAATTTTATTATAGGTTCAGTAAAATTTTTTTCATCATTAATATTAATAATTATTTGTTTATCATTTAAATATCTTAATTTTTCATATTCTTTTAAAAATCTAAGATTATTTGATTTATTAATATCATTTAAAAATAAATTAATGACTATATCTGTCTCATTTTCATATGTCATATTATTAATTGCTAAAAAAGCATTATAATATTTTTTTTTTATTTTTAAATCAGTTTCAATTTCATAATTTTCTTTTTCAATTCCAAAAATATAATGAATATATTGTGTATAATTATTTGTTTTATTTTCATAAGATGAATCATTTGGATTTTGTAGTACAAAACAATTTTTCATTTCTTTTTTATTCAGTAAATTATAAATTTGATTTTCTCTATATTCTAATTTGGATATTAATTTCTCATTTACAAGATTATCAAAATTCTTATCAAATTTTGAATTATCTTTTTTTTTAAGAACCAAGATTAAAAATAAACTACCGATAATAATTGCTATAAATATAATAATAATAATAAATGTAGTTATTTTATTTTTCATAATTATTCTTGTAAACAAAGAACATTTTGTTTCATTCTTTTCAACTATTTTTTTATCTATATCAATTTCTTCTTTTTCTTCCTTTTTTTTTACTTTAATATTATTCCTTGATTCAATATAGGAATTATTAAGTTCATTTTGATTAATTGTTTCTGTATCTAATATAGCTAAACTTGTTTTTTGTGGTCTAATTTCTTTTATTAGTTTTGATTTTAATATTAAAATTATATCTCCATTTGTAATTTTATTTTCTATTAAACTATATTTTCCATTTAGTTCTCTTCTTCCGATAAAAAAATATGGAGGATTTTTTTTTAATGAGGATTTTAATTCTTTATTTGATTTTATGATTTTTCGAATTATAGTATTTAAAGTTTCTTTCTCAGAAAAATGATATTTATATATTTTTTTTTTTTTCAAATAATCAGAAAAATCAAAACTTATTTCAAATATATCATCATTATTTGACATAATTTCAATTTATTTATTAAAAACCCTTTTTTTTATATTTATAACTTTTGTAAATTAAAAAAATAAATTAATATTCTTAATAAATAATTCTTTATAGGGGTATTAAAATAACAAACTTTTCTAAAAAACTAATTAAATAAGTAAATAAAGGCTTTTTATTTCATTGAATTATTATTTAAGGATTTTTTAAAAAAATAAATTAAAAATATTTTCTTTTTTAATATTTGATATAAAATGAAAGTTTAATTGAAAGATTACCATCCATATATTCACAATTAAATAGTTTTAAATTATCAAAAAAATAGAAATATATGATAGATTTGTAAATAATTTTCATTAATGAATTTGAAATATAACAAAAATTTTTCTATAAAAAAATAAATAATAAAATTCAAAAATATGTTTAGTAATTAACAATATATTTATTAAAATTTAATAGAAAAAGAAAGATACAATATTTCACTTACAGTAATTCAAACACGAATAAGCTCAATTATTCAATTTTTGATACATTCTCAATTTTAAATTCGTAAATAATTAATTTTAAATATTTCATAGGAATCTAAAAATTTTTATATAAAATTATAATAAATAAATTCGATATACCTATTATATAATATTATAAGAATTAATAGAAGAAATTTTTTAGATATTATTTTTTCTTTTTAGCTTTTCAAAAATTATATTCTCATCTTCAATATTAGTACGTTCTTCTTTTGTTGAAATATGATATGAAAAAGAAATTGTATTTAAATTATTTGGCTCCATTTTTTTATTTATATATATAAATTTGATATTTAAATTTTCTAAAAAACTTATTTTTCATTAATGATTTGGATTACTCTTTATCTAAATATTATCAAATTGAAATTTTCAAAAATAATCAGAATTTCTCTAAAAAAGAAGTTAAAATAAAAATTTTTTATTCAAATTATTTTGTGAATTATGATATCAAATCCACATATTTTTATTTTAATTTGTTTTGAAGATTTTGACTTATTAATAAAATTTAGGTAATAATTAAAGAAATCATAATTAATTCTCTGAATAATAATTAAATATATATATATTTATATCGAGTAAAATAATTTATATTAAATAATTTTATTTAGTAAAAAAGTATAATATATTAAATTTTATATATTTTTTATAAAGAATAATAGATAATTTCTCTTTACATGATTTTCAAATTTATTAAAATTGAAATAATCTTATCTAACTATAAACATAATTGACTATGAAAA
>JAJJKW010002032.1:0-16690 GCA_023805745.1 Isotricha sp. YL-2021b | reverse complement strand
CGACTATTCCTGTTAAGGGGGATATTACTTTTGACCAATTAGGGCGTCTTATGGAAACAATAGAAAACAGCCCTACTTTTATGCGCGTATCTGATTTAAGAATAAGCCGTAAACAAGGGGAAACAACGGAAAAATTAAATGTCACTTTTAATACCAATACCGTTTTTATACAGGATAAAGATTTTCCTACGTTTGTAGGAGGTAAAAATGAAAAAATAAATTATATATACCTTTATAGTTTTATATTTTTTTCTTGGTTATTTCTTGAATTTAATTCAAATAATTTAAATTTATAAATTAAAAAATTACAAAAATAAAAAATGACCAAATAAGCCAAAAAAAACTTTTAATAAAATTTCCATTATTTAAACTTACAATATGAATATTCATTTGTTTTTCAATCCCACATTTATTAATAATAATAGGAAATTTAGTAGCATAATTATAATTAATATCATTTTTATTAATATAACATTCAACTTGATTTCCGAAACCTCTTTTATTAATATTTTCAATTCCATTACAATTTAATTTATTTCCATTAATAAATAATTTAGGTTTATCATTTAAAATAAAATCTTCAAAATCAATTTTAAATTTTAGACTTTCTTCTTTTCTAAAATCGACTAAATAAGTAATATTATGTGGATATGGGATAATATCAAATTTTTTGTTAAATCCAATTTCAAAATTTGTTTTAAAAGGTAATAAAACACATTTTTCAATTTTATTAGAATTTTTTTTTGAGCAATTAAAACTTATTTCTTCATTAATATCTTTTATTTTATATTTTTTTTCTGATTCAATAATTAATTTTTTATTAAAATTACAATATAATTTGTCATCTCCTTCTTTACTTGAACAATTTATATTTATGTTATTTTTATTAATTATATTTTCTAATTTAAATATCCCATTTAAATTAAGTGGAATTTCATTATTTGTTTGATTTATAAATATTATAAATGTTATATTTGGTGATGATAATCCACATTCATCTTTTAAAAAAAAATCTCTTATTTCTATTATATTTACGTAATTTTGACTTAAACTATAATTATTTATTAAGGATATTTTAGTTTCATTTAGTGGCCATGATTTACATAATATTAGAAATATAGAAATTAGATATATATTTAGATTTTTCATTATTTTTTGATTATTTGTGTTTTTTATTATTTTAAATCTTTATATGAGATTATTATTTATATTGATTTGAATTTATTTAATGTAATTTTTTTATTCTATAAGTACCTTAATAAGAAAGAATGATATTAAAAAATACCAAATCAAAAAAAAGAATAAAAAAATTTTTAAAAAAAAAAAATAATTATATATGAAAATTTTTGAAAAATTCAAAAAAATTAATGAAAAAAAATCCATAAATTCAAAAAATCCAAAATGGGTTAAAAAAAGGGAAAACAAAAAAAAAAAAAATACTAATTTAAAAAACTAACTAATATAAAAAAAATGGATGAGGAAGAGATCCCAATAGGAATAGATTTAGGAACAACATATTCTTGTGTAGCAGTATGGAAAAACAACAAAGTAAACATAATACCAAACGATCTGGGTGAATATACAACACCATCAGTAGTATCATTTACAAAAGTAGAACGTTTAGTAGGTGAAGCAGCAAAAAATCAAATAACAAAAAATTACCAAAATACAATATATGATGCAAAAAGATTAATAGGAAGAAGTTATAAAGATCCAATAGTACAACATGATATAAAATTATGGCCATTTAAAGTAGAAAAAGATAATAAAAGTGATCGTCCAATAATAATAGTAGAATTTAAGGGAGAAAAGAAGAAATTTTTAGCAGAAGAAATATCATCAATGATATTATCAAAATTAAAACAATTTGCAGAAAATTTTTTAGGAAAAGAAGTAAAAGAAGCAGTAATAACAGTTCCAGCATATTTTAATGATAGTCAAAGACAAGCAACAAAAGATGCAGGAAGAATAGCAGGATTAAATGTATTAAGAATAATAAATGAACCAACTGCTGCTGCAGTTGCTTATGGATTAGATAATAAATATAAAAATGAAAAAGATAAAAATATTCTTATTTTTGATCTTGGAGGAGGAACTTTTGATGTTTCTATTTTAAATATTGATGATACTCTTTTTGAAGTTAGAAGTACTAGAGGTGATACTCATTTAGGAGGAGAAGATTTTGATAATGAATTACTTAAATATTGTATTAATGAATTTAAAAATCAAAATAATATTGATATTTCAAAAAATCAAAAAGCTTTAAGAAGATTAAAAATTGCTTGTGAAAAATGTAAAAGAGATTTATCATCTTCTCAACAAGTTTCAATTGATATAGATTCATTAGCAGAAGGAGAAGATTTTCAAATAAGTATTTCACGTCCAGAATTTGAAGAAATGTGTGATAAAATATTTAAAAAATGTATAGAACCAATAACAGAAGCATTAAAAGATGCTCAATTAAATAAAGAACAAATATCAGATATAATATTAGTAGGAGGTTCAACAAGAATACCAAAAGTACAAAATATAGTAAAAGATTATTTTAATGGAAAAGAATTAAATAAAACTTTAAATCCTGATGAAGCAGTTGCATATGGAGCTGCAATTCAAGCAGCAATTATAAATAATGTTGAAGATGATGGATTAGAAAAACTGATTTTACTTGATGTTACACCTTTAAGTTTAGGTGTTGAAGTTGTTGGAGGAAAAATGTCTGTTATTATACCTAGAAATTCTACTATTCCTTGTAATAATTCTGGTATTTATCATACTGTTTATGATTATCAAGAAAGCGTTTGTATTAAAGTTTTTCAAGGTGAAAGAGAATTTACTAAAGATAATCATTTTCTAGGAAAATTTACAATTTCTAATATTAGAAAAGATTTAGCTGGAAAAGTAGAATTTGAAGAAACTTTTGAATTAGATATTAATAATATTCTTACTGTTTCTGCCGTAGAAATTGGAAATGATAATAATAAAAAACAATTAGTTATTAAATGCGATAATGATAGATTAAGTGAAGATGAAATTGAAAGATTAATTTCTGAAAGTGAAAGAATGAAAAAAGATGATTTAGAAAGAGTTGAAAGAGTTAATGCGAGATTAAAATTAGAACAGTATTTAAATCAATTAGCAAGAAAGAATTTTGAAGGAGATAAAAAAAAAAGAATTAATAATAAAATTCAAGAAATAAAAAATTGGTATAAACAATATGATGATGAAAAAGTTGAAGTTTATGAAAAGAAAATTGATGAAATGGAAAAGTTTATTAAAAGTTTATAAAATAAAATATTATGAGCAGATAAATAAAATTATTTCATTTTGAATTTTTTTAAAAAAAAATATTGTTATTTTTTTAAACTTCATTTTTTTGGTTTTGTAATTTGGAAATTTCATTTAATTTTTCTTTTGGAATTTCTATTATATATTCAAATAGTTTTTGAGCTTCTTGCTCATAAGATTTTAAATTGTTATTTTTTTTATATTCTGTTAATAATTTTAAAAATTGATTTATGTTCTTTAATGAAACTTCATCATAAAATAATTCTATTTTAATTTTAACATCAGTCCTATTAAAAACTATAATTTTGAAAGCCTCTTCTATTTTTCCTATTTTTGATTTATTTAAAAAACAAATAAAATTTTCCATTATATTATAATTACTTTGATTCATTAAATTATTTAAATAAATACAAGTTTGTAGCATTTCTTTAGTAATTGAATTTACTTTTGAATTAAGTACTAATAAAGAAAATTTCTGATAAATTTTATCTTTTTCTGTTTTATTTATTATTGATTCTTGAAATAAATTTAATATCTTTTCATGTAAAAATTTAAAAGATTCATTTTCTTCATTATAAAATTCATAAGTTTTATCTTCTTTTTGTTTAAATAAAAAAATTATTAAAGTTCTAAAATAATTTTTCATATTTTGATTAATTTCATATTTCATTATTCCAGTTAATCTTTGTCTAAATCTTGTTGGTTTATTAAAGTAATCAACTTTTTCTAAATTTTTTACTTGTTCTTTTTCTTCTTCTGTTAAATTATCAGGATTATATTCAACTATGAAATTGATAAAATTTTGTAAATAATTGTTTTCCATTTTCAAAACAAATAAAAACATTAATTATTTTTATTTTTATTCATTCAAATAATTCTTGTTTTATTTATAATCCATAATTTGAATACATTATAAATAAAAATATTAAAAGTATTTTATTCATTTCCATTTATTTTATAAAATTACTGTTTTTTAAATCATTTAAATATTGAAAAAAACATAAAAATAAATATTTTAATTTTACAAATTGATAAAAAAAATTATCAGAAATTTCAAAAATTATTTTATAAATACATGAAAAAAGAAAATGAAAGATTCAAAACAAAACTTATTCATGCAAATTATGATTTATTTTATTATCTTTTTTATGATCACTCTCCAGGATGGTATGTAGAGTTAATTTATAATTGTATTGAATTACTTCAATCATTAGATTTTATTCTTGGAATTAGAGTAAATTATTTTTTATAAAAATTATAATTTTTAGTTTCAAGAAGCTTGGAATAATAATAAATTATATCTCAAAATTTATAATATATTAAAATATATGTCACCTTTTAATTATATTTTAAATAGAATAATAGTATTAAAAATTGTTTTAATTTTATCTTATATAATGATATTTTTTATAATGTTTTTATATATATTTCTACTTCTGAAAATTTTGAATAATTATAAAGTTCAAAAATTTAATTTTTGTCTCTCAACATTTCGTGAATTATTAAGAATAACACAAAAAGTATTATTTTACCCAATATCAGGTAAGAAATAATTTTTTTAATAATATAATAGAAATCAATATGATAATGATTTTTTGTAGTAAAAAAAATGGTTTATTTCTTGATGATATTACATGTTATGAAGGAATTTACATATTGTTTAGTGTATTAAGTATTTTATGTATGATAAGTATGATTTTTCAAGGTTTATTATTTTCCATTTTTTATTTTAAAAAAGTTGAAAATACAAATTATGAAATGGTAAAATTTTTAATTGTTAATACACCTTTATCTTTTTTTTTTGTTAAAACAGTTTCAGTTATTATTGGAGGAATTAATACAATTTATGATTTCAAAAAATATAGTGTTATTTTTCTTTTATTTATGGCTATAATTAATTCATATAATTATATTATTGAATTCAAATATTTAGATCAAGATGAACATTCATTTCAATTTTTTTATTATTTTCATTTTATTTACTTTTTATCTACTTTATTTTGTGCTATTGGTTATTTATTAAGAAAAAACTCATTGAATGGATTATTCTATGTTTTATTTATATCAATTTTTTTATATATTATATTTAATTTAATTAAATCAAGAGAAGAAAAAGTTTTAAGTTTTCAACATATTAGAAACAATATTTCAAATGAATTAACATTATTTTTACAAGCAAGATGTCTTACTCATGCAATTGAAAATAAACTAATTTCAAGAAATATTTTATTAGATTTATTATCTTATTATTCTGATGTTTATCATTATAATGAACAGAAAATAAGTGATTTAAACTTAAAATTAAATGATCCAAATTTAATGGATAAAAATAATATCGAAGAACTTGATTTATTTTTATATCAATCTATTGATGAATTTTATAAATTTGCTATACATAATAATATTAAAAGTATTATTTTAAAAATCTCTTATTCAAATTTTTTAAGACATAAATTAAAAAGATATACTAAAGCTTATATGATTTTATGTGAAATAATTGAAAGTGATTATCATTTAAATTTTTCAGAAGATTTTTATTGTTATCGATTAAAAAGAAAAATTGAAGATAGATTTATTGAAACAGGAATTGATAAATCAGAAATATCATATAAATATCAATGTAATACATTAATCAATTTAATAGCTAATGTATCTTCGGTTTATTTAGATTTATGGAATTTATTGTTAAATAATAAATCTGAAGATAATATTTTTCGTTTAAATGAATTTGGTTATGAAATTAATAAAATAATAGAACAAATAGAATATAAGTTCCAATGTATTTTAAAAATGAAAATCAAAAATAAAAAAATAATATTATTATATGGATTATATTTAAAAGATATAATAAATGATATAGAAAAATCAAATAAAATATTAACCCCAGAATTTTTAACAGAAGTAGATAATGATAACAGTATAGAAGAAACATTAACTTTAGAATATGGAGTTGATTCAATTCCTTCTTCTACTTTAAATTATATTATAGTTTCATCAAAAATAAATCAAATAGGAATAATAAAAAAAATATCAACTGAAATTTGTAAAATTTTAGGTTATTCTTCCCAAGAATTAATTGGTCAAAATATAAATGTTTTAATTCCTGATGTTTTAAGATATGAACATGATGAATTAATTAATAAAAAAATAACTAAATTAAAATTTAATGTTAATGTACTTGAAAAAGAATGTTGTTTTAAAAGAAATATATATTTTAAAACTTTTGCTAAAAATATTATTAATATGGAATTAGAAGTTAGAAATGGTTATGATGAAGAATTAAATCCTTTTTTATTATGTAAATTAAATATTTCTAATGATGATTTTTCTCTTAAAGATAATATAAATAAATTTTATATTTTAACAAATGAAAAATATATAATTCAAAATTGGTCTGCAAATTGTTATCAAGAATTTTATCTTTGTAATACAATGATGGATAATAATATTGATATTTTAAGTAATTTATTAGAATTTACTAAAATATATTTAAAAAAAACTTTTGGAATTAATAAAAAAGAAAAAAGAGATAAAATGAAATATTTAATATTAAAAGAATTATATTTAAAATCAAATTTTAAAGAAATCATTACTTGGAAACCAACAAATAAACAATATTATCTTAATTGTGAAGAAATAATAATTAATAAGAAATTATTAGCTTTTGTTTTTAATTTTAAAAAAAATATTGTTGATGATAGATTTAGTTCATCTATTGGGAAAGAGAAATCAAAAACTCCAAATAAAACTTATATGAAAAGCTTAAATTCAAAACATTCAAATATATTTAATTTTAAAACTGTTAATACAAAAGATTTAAAAGAAAAAGAAAAAGAAAAATTAGACTTTGAAATTGAGAATAGTTATATTCCAAAATCATTTAAAACAGTTCAATTTAAAGGAAAAGAAAAAGAATATATTTTTTTAAAAAAAAATACTCAAAATAGTTTTGTGGATATTCATGATTATTTAAAAGAAGAATTGTTAAAAAAAATTAAAGAAACCAAAAAAGATAAAGAAAATTCTTCTGAAGAAACAGAAGAAGAAGAAAATGAATCAAGTGATACTTCATCTTCTTATTCATCAAGTAATGAAATAAATAATAATATAAATTCATTCTTTAAAAAAAAAGATGAAAATGAAGAAGATTATATTAAAAATACTACAACTTTAAGAAATTTTAAGATAAAAGAAAATATTTATAAAGTTAATTTAAAAAATATTAATTATTTGTTTTATGATTTTAATTTAAATATGATTTTACCTGTTGATGGAAAATTAAAAGGTAAGGTTGATGAAATTTTAGAAAATGAAAAAAAAAAAACTTTTAAAATTATTAATAAAACTTATTCAAAAAAAGAAGATGAAAAAAAAAAAACAATTTTACAAAAAAAAAGTTTAATAATTATAGAAAAAAAGAAAGAAAAAGAAATAAATAATGTAATGAAGGATTTAAGAATTTATATGAAACATTCAAAAAATATGAAAATTATATATTTAAAAATTTTAATGACATTATTTACAATTAATTCAATTATTTTTATTTCTTTGTTTTTATCCATAAGTTTAACAGTAAGAATACGTTTAGAACAATTAGTATTAATTATTCAGTTAATTTTTTCATTAATTCAAGATTCTTTTATTTCAGTTTATTATGCTTTTGAAATTTTATTATTAAAAAATGAAAAATATACAAATTTTTTTGGAACAAGAGAAGAAAGAAATTATCTTTCAGTAAATGAATTATTAAATATATATTATGATTTAAAAAATTTTTCAAATTCTTTAATTTCTACAAATTTAAATTTAAATACAAAAAATCAAGAAAAATTATCCAATTTATTTATATCATATTACCAATTTGACATTCAAGGAGATTCCTTTTTATATACATCTCCATTAATAAATGTTTTATTAGAATATTCATATTCAATTTATAATTTTGCAAAAAAAGAAAATCGAACAAATATAGAAATAGATATTGATTATAGATTTATTATTTATAATTCAATTTTATTTTCTCGTGAAAATATGAATAAATTATTAGATATATTCAGAAATCAATTTATATATGAAAGAAAAAATGGAAGATTTGAATTAATATTTTTAATAGTTTTATTTGGTTTTACTTCCATTTTTGTTTTAATTATATGTTATATTTTGATTAGAAAAATAAATAATGAAAAAGAAGAGTTTTTAAAATATTTTTTTAAAATAGACAATGATTATATAAAGAATTCAATATATAAATGTAAAAAATACTCAATGCTAAATTATGAGCATAAAGATAATATTAAATTTCTAATTTCTACTCCTTTAATCAATTTTGGTAACGATGAAGAAATTGAAGATGAAAATGACCTTTTTATTCAAAATCAAATTATAGAAGTTAAGGATAATGAAAATAAAAAAAATATAAAAAAAAAAACAAATAAAAAATTGCCTAAACAAATGATTGTACGTGATAAAAAAATTCTAAATCTTTTTATGTTTATATTAATAACAATATGTTCTATAATTATTTTACTATTAATAGCTCAATTAATAATGAATAAAATTAATAATTATAACATTTTAATTTTCAATAGATTAAATAGATATATTTTACAAAAAAAAAACCTTTTAATTGAATTTTTAAATTGTTTAAGGTTATATATTGGCTATTCAACAGGAAATATAAAGTTTTCATATTTAAGTGAAATTGTTGATAATATTCATACTTCTTTTAATTATCTTTTGCAATTAAATCAAAATTATACTTTGGAAATATATACAATAATTTTAAAGAATAAATTATCAAAATATACGAATAAAGTTTTTAAAGAAACTTTTACTCAAAGTATTTGTGATTTAATAACAAATAACAACGAAATTTCTTGTGAAAATTTAGATTATAATATTTCAAATTATGGTTTGAATTCTGTTTATATTTATATTGGTCATTCAGTTTTTGATTTGATTATTAATTTTGATAAATTAAAAAACATAGCATTAAATTTAAATTATACATATAATGAAATGGTTTATGGAACTGAGGAATATTATAGTTTAATACCAACTGATGAAAATGAACTTGAAAATTATAATAAAAATAATCCATTTTTAATTTTCAATGATAATAGAATGAAAAATTTAAATTTATTAATTGAAAAAATCTTTATTCCAGCTTTTAATAATTTATTTTATCTAATTTATGAGGATATCATTTTTTTATTTACCAAAAATAAAAATTTAAATATTTACATTTCTAGTTTTTGTATTTTATTAATATTTTTTACATATTTGTTTTATATTTCTCCATCCATTCACTTTATTGAAAAAAATATATCAAAAATTAGAAAAATGATTATGATAATTCCAAGAGAAATTTTATGTGAAATTGTGAAAAAAGAACAAGAAAAAGAAGAAGATATTTTTAATTAATATAATTTTGGTAATTATTATATTGTATTCAATTATAAATTATTTTAATAAGATAATAAAATATATAATTATTGATAATTAAATTTATGTGGAGATAATATTTTATTTATTTTTTATTTTTAAAAAATATTAAAAATATAATGAAAATCATTTTTATTTTATTTCTTTATTTATTAAATCATTCCTATGAAATAGAATTATATCTTAGAAATTTAAAAAAAAATCATTATAAATTAGGTATTAAAGAGAAAATTTGTATAATTGTTATATCTGTTATATTTATTTTAATTTTATTTTTTGTTGTGTTATTCTTGATTATAAAAAAATTTTCTCCAAATCAAATAAGAAAAAAAAATATTAATGAAGAAAATAGATTAAAAATCGAATATTTATTTAAAAATCAATTAAAAAAAAAAATTTTAAAATTAAAGTTACCTGATCATTTATATCATGAATGTCCGATATGTTTAGAAAATATAAAAGAAAATGACATTATAAGTTATACACCATGTAAACATATTATTCATTTTGATTGTTTAAATAAATATATTAAATCAACATTTAAAACAAATTGTCCTCTTTGTAAATTTGATTTTTTTTCTGTCTTAGAAAATCAAAATATAAATTTCAATTTATATAATTTTGAGGAAATATCAAATAATAATTATGAAGAAATATTTATTGATAATTTTTCATCTTATAATAACAGTCAAGATAATAAATTAAAAAAAAATAATGTTGGTGTTGGTAATTTAAATATTTTTATTAATTCAAATGATGAAAATACAAATATGAATAAATCATCTGATTATAATAAAGATTTTATAAGAACTATTGATAATAACAAAGAAAATTTATCTAATAGAAATATATCTTCTATTGAAAATGAAGATATAGTTTCAAATGGAATTTTAATGAAAAATGATAAAGAAAAAGAAAATTATGATGATGAAAATAATAGGATAAAGTTAAAAATATATTATAATGGAAATCTTAATCATTCAAATGGTATAAATTATCTTTTAATAAAAAAAAAAAATAATTCTATTAAAGAAGAAATTAATATTAATAATGAAGAAGAAAAAATAGTAAATGTATAAAAAAAAAATTTAAATAATATTAAAACTTGGAATTTATATGTTCAGAATAATAATGTAAATAATGTAAATAATTGTAATCCTTAAGAATATTTTAATTCAAAAAAACATTTAGAAATTTTTTCTTAGAGTTCATTGTTGTAAATATATTTATTTATGAATATTTATTTTTAATAACAATTTATTATTTATATTGAATATTGATAGTTTTATTAAATAAAATTCCAAACAAATTAATATTATCCTAACTTTTTTTATTTATAAAAAAATATTAAAAATTTGAAAATAAAAAAATTTATAAAAATTTTAATTTAATTACATCCTAAGAAAAAATAAAAAAAATGTATTCATTAAATGCAAATAATCCAATAGATGAAATATCGCAATTAATTAATAAAAATTCAATAAATGCAACTAAATTAAGACAAGAATTATCTTCAAAATTTTCTCAAGAAAATTCTTTATTAAAACCAACTAATGATTATTTAAATAGTTTAACATTAGATTTCAAATTAATGAATCAATCATTAGATCGTTTAAAAAGTTATAATTTAAAAAATAATCAAAATATTCAAACTCTACAAAGTAAAAACAATGAACTCAGTTTAGAAAATCAAAATTTAAGAAATCAAAAATTTTCTCTTGAAACAAACCTATTAAATGCAAATCATCAAATTCAAGATTTAACTTTAGTGAATAAAAATCAGGAAAATTATATCAATGAATTAATAAATAAATTTAATTTATCTAAAGAAAAACCTTATTTAAAGCCTAATTGTATGGTCAATAATACTTATAATAATTATAATGGAAATTTATGTCCAATTGAAAATAATTCTTTATTTGAATTAGATAGTACTGGAAAAAGTACTTTAATTCATGATCATAATATTATAAAAAAAATAAATAATAATAATAATATTAATATAAATGTTAATAATAATAGTAATCCAAGTTACACTAATAATAATAATAATAACAATAATAATAATAATAATAATAACAATAATAACAATAATAATAATAATAATAATAATAATAATAATAATAATAATAATAATAATAATAATAATAATAATAATAATAATAATATTGAAAATTCAAATGAAAATATACAACTTGATACTCCTGATTTTGATAATAAATATATATCTAGTCTAACTAAAGATAATCAAATTACTAATAAAAATGAAAATTTTAATACAAATGATTCAATAAATTTAAATAATATAGCCATTAATCAAAATGAAGAAAATAAAGTTGAAAGAAAAAAAAAAAATGTAAATGAAATAAATAATCCTTCTTTAAATGAAATAATAACAAGTAAATCAATAGATAATAAAATAGATGAGAGTAATAAAATTGAAAACATAAAATCTAATGTTTTAAGAGGAAAAAATCCAAAAAAAAATAATTTAAATATAAAGACAAATGAAAATGATAATTTAATTCCAGACAAAGAAGAAAAATTAGAAGAAATAGTGAAAAATAAAATATCAAGAATTCAAAAAATAATAGAAAATTCTCAAAGAGATGAAAAAACGGCTAATTATTTAAAAGAAAAGTTCGGAGAAGATTATATAGAAAAATTAACAACAGGAGATATAACAGAAGATTATTTATCTCAAGTAGAAAATACAATAACAGAATATCAAGAAAATGATATAAATCATTTAAAAGTAAGTAATAATAGTAATAATAGTAATAATATTAATAATAGTAATAATAGTAATAATAATAGTTTTCAAATGAGAAAAAGCTATAAAATCAATTCGAAATTTCTTCCCAAAAAAAAATTTAAAAATTTTACTGACAATAGTAATTATAATAAAATGCAATTAAAAAAACAAATTACTGATCCTCAATATCATTATAAAGAATATCCTGGAGGATGGAAATCTTCTAAAGATTATTTTAATAATAATAATTCTGGAGGAAAAGTTGAAAAATATAATATGAAAATTACTAATTATCCTAAATAAAATAAATTAAAAAAAATTAGGTTTTTTATTTTTTAAGAGAGAATTTGTGATTTATTTACAATTTTTTATTTTGTTATTTAGTTTTTTCTTACAAATTAACAGAAAATAATTTTTATTATATTAATTATTTATTTCCCTTGAATTTGAAAACTTCTTTTTATTATTTAAATATAAATGTTAATTTATCATTATATTAAATAACAAAATAATTTAAACAAATTTGAAAATAATTACTTATCTTCAAGATAAATAGGAGTTTTATACCCTTTATTGCTATTTTTATATGGATTATTATTTTTATGATTTAAATTATAAAAACTTTTAACTTTATGGACTTTACTTTTATTATCATATTCTTCAATTTCTTCATTATTTAATATATTTTTATTTTTTCTCTCCCAAGATTTAAATAATTTTTCTTTAACTTCAATTTCTTGATAATCTCTTTGATAATTAGGAGAAACAAAAGAAATTTTTTTAACTCTTTTAATAGAAAAAGGAAAATTAATTTTATCTTTATTAACAGCTTTAATTTTTCTAGATTTATCTTTTTCTTTATGATTAACTTGATTACTAGATAATTTAATTGAAGTTGGAGTATTATCTTCAAAATATTGATTGAAATTTTCATTTATTCTAACACTCGAAGTTTTCTTTTTATTTCTTTCTAATAATTTTCTTTTATTAACTTCTTCATTTTCAACTTCAAATTTATTATCTTCATCACTTGAAATATCAAATGAAGAATTTGGAGAATCTACTTTTCCTTTTGTTTTACTTCTTTTATAATTTATTATTTTTTCTTTATCTAAAATAGGATTTTTTTCACATGTTGTTATTGATTTATTTGAACTTCTTTCTCTTATAGTTTTTTTAGGATATTCTTCTATTTTTTTTAATATACTAATTTCTTTTGTTGTTTTTGAAGAAGTGCTTTTTCTTATAAAATTACTCTCATTATTATCTTTATTATTAATATTATCATTGTTATTATCTTTATTTTTAATATTCTTAATGTTATTATCTTTATTTTTAATATTATTATTGTTATTATCTTTTTTATTATTATTATTATTGTTATTATCTTTATTATTAGTATTTTCATTTAAAGTTTTATTTTTTTCTTTATGATGATGATGATGATGATGATGACCTTCATCTTCATTATCATCTTTTTTATGATGATGATGATGATGTTTTTTTAATCCTAATGCAACAACTTTAATATCATCATAACAAGAATCAAATAATTTTTTATCATAGGTAAAATTATATCTTTTTAATATTTTTTTCATTGTACTTCTTTCTAATTCATATTTTTTTCTTACAGTTTTAATAATTCCCATAGCAAGAACTTCATTAGGATAATTTAAAGATATTTCACTCCAAATTACTTTTTTAGTTATATCTTGAATATCATTTGAAACTTTTTTAACATTTTTAATTTCTCCTTGATAAAAAACTCCAATAATATTTAAATATTGTATAAATTCATAAACAGAAGGAACAGTTAAATTATAATTTAATTTTTGAACCACATAAATTTCAGTTTTATATATTTCTTCAATAGGAAAAAATATACTTTTACTTATTGAATTAATTTCATTTAAATCAATATCAAAAGCATCATTTTCTACAAATTTAGATGCCATTAAACAACAAGCAATTACAATTAATGTTAAAGTATTTTCATTTAATTCATTTTCTTTTATTAATATTTTATCAGTATAATTTATAGCTGCATATAATGTATGATTTGTAAATTCATATATTTTTCCAAATTTAACTATTAAATCTAAAACATTTTTTCTACATTTAATATACCATTTTGGAATTTGTTCTGGTTTTTTTTCTAATTTATCTATTTTTTGCAAAAGTTTATATATTGCAATTTCATCTACCTCGGAATTTTTTTTTTGTATGCTGTTTTGTTTTAATGATGATTTTATATTTGATAAATCTGAAGATAAAGATTTTTGATAACTCATTTTTTTATTTTTGTTTTTTTTTATATTTTTTTTTATTTTGTAAATTATGTAATTAATTTATAGTAACTTTTAATTTTTTATTTAATTTTTTTTAGATAATCTATTATTTTGTTTTTTTTTATAATTATAATATTTGTTAATTTAAATGACAAATCAATTAAAAATACTTTTCTTTGATATTGAAGAAGAGGAAAAAAAAGAAGAATTTAAAGAGGAAATAAAAAAAGAAGAAAATAAGAATGAGAAATCATTTAATGAAAAATTAATAGAAATATTTATAAATGAACATATTGTTGTAGGAAAAAAAATACATAAAGATTTAAATGTTCCAGAAAAAAATTATATATCATTTACTTATCAAATTAAAGCAGGAAATACTGCAAAAATATATTTTTATATATTAAATAAATTAGATAAAGCTTATTCAATTAATTTAATATCTGATGCATGTTTTATTTTAATTGATATTGAAGATGAAAATTCTTTAAATAAATTAATTAAAATTATTAAATATATTAAAGATAATTGCCCTAAAGAAATAGAAAGTTATATTTTAGGAATTTATAAAAATAAAAATAATATTCATGATAATTTTAAAGAAGAAACAATAAAAAAAGTGCTTAATAAAACCAAAAAATTTATTAATTATCAAACTGTTTCTTTATTAATTGAAAATAAAGAATATAAACAACTTAATGTCGCTTTTGAAGATTTATTATTTAAAATATATGATAACAAAAAAAATATTAAATTAGCTAAAATTCCCAAATCTGAAACTCAAAGTTATGAAAATTTTGATTTTGATGATAATAGTAGAAGTAAATGTATAATTTATTAAAAAAATTAAAATATTCATAATAATATAATTTTTTATAAATAAAAAATTTCTTTTTTACAAATAAATAATTAATTTACAATGAAAAAAAAAAAACAAAGAAGTTATTCAAGTACCACGTATAATACTCCAGATCATTTTAAACAAGAAATTATCTCAGATATTATTTCAAATATAAAATATACAAATGAAAAATTAAAATCAAATTTTAAACAAAATACTGTTAAACAAGAATTAAATGAAATAAAAAGAAATTTTTCTCCAAGTAGTAAACCAATAGAAAAAATAAAATTGGGAGAAATAGAATATAAATCAAATTATAATAATATATTTAATGATGATATAAAATATGATATTCTTGCCCAAATAAGAGATAATTTTAATTATAGAGTTGAAACATTAGATAATAAAATTGATTTAATTTTTAAAAATTTGGGGAAAATAAAAGATATATTATGTATTGAAAACAAAAAATCAAGGAATGAAATTAAACAAAGAAATTTATATAAACAAATTATTGGGGATGATAATAAAATTACATTAAGTTCTTTAACACAAAGTGATAATTATAGTAAAGATGGAAGTAATAATTTTAAAATTAATAATAAGGTTAAAAGTAAATTTAAAAATTATATTCCTTCTTTAAAATTAAATCCACATATTTATTATAGTAATAAAAAAACTATTAGTAAAAGTCTAAGTAAAGGAAATTTAATAATTTTTTCTGATAAGAAAAATAAATCAATGAAAAAATTAAAAAATAATCAAAAAATTAATATAAATTTTAATAATAATTATAATATTGAATCTATGTCAACTGATAGAAAAACAAAAAAATAAAATTATAAATATAGATATTATATTATTATTTATTTTATTATTAAAAAATTAAAAATGTTTATTAAGAATTTCAAAAAACAATAAAAAAATAAATAAAATAAAAAAATCAATAAACCTTTTCAATATAAAATAAAAATAATAAAATATATATAAAAAAATGTCTAGTCATAAATATGATCATCTTTTTAAATTATTAATTATAGGAGAATCAGGAGTAGGAAAAACATGTTTATTATTAAG
>JAJJKW010000074.1:0-16740 GCA_023805745.1 Isotricha sp. YL-2021b | reverse complement strand
CCAATCCCCAATCCCCAATCCCCAATCCCCAATCCCCATAATTTTTAATATATTATAATTATTAACTAATTTTTGATTATTTATATAATTTTTTTTGTTTTTTTTTTCTTTTTTTGATTTTTGAATTTTTTTTATTTTTTTTTTTTTTATTTTTATGAATCAAAAAAAAAATTATGAAGATAATATAAAACAATTAGAAATTAATGAAAAAGAATATGAAATAAAAAAAAAAAATTATGAAGATAATATCAAACAATTAGAAATTAATGAAAAAGAATATGAAACAAAAAAAAAAAATTATGAAGATAATATAAAAAAATTAGAAACAGAATTCAAAGAGAAAAGGAAACTTATTAATTTAGAATTTCAAAAAGAAGCAGAAAAACTAAAACAAATACAACAAGAAATTAATGATACGAATATAAAATTTGAAAAAACTAAAATAGAAATTCACCAAGAATTAGAAAATAGAAAAAAGAAAAATCAAGAAAAATTTGAAAAATATGTTGAACAATTCAAAAAAATATTAAAAGAAAAAGAAGATGAAAATAAAGAACATATTCAAATATTATATAATAAATATCTCCAAGAAGAAGAAGATCTTAAAAATGATTATAATGAAAAAAAAAATAAACTGACAGGAGAAATTAATGATCTTAAAAATATTAAAAAACAACTGAATGAAAAAAAAAATAATTTGATGAATGAAATTGGAATAAAACAAAGAGAAGAAAATAAATTAACAAATGCAATAAATAAAGACCAAAACCTTAAAAAAGTACTTGAAGAAGAAATAAAAAAAAAGATAGAAGAACAAGAACAATTAACACAAAATATAAGTGAAAAAAATGTTTTATATGAAAGTTTAAAAAAAGAATATGATGATATATTAAGCGAATATGATAAAAAAGAAAAAGAAAAATTTCAACTTGATAATCAAAATCAAAAATTAAAAACAAATATTTTAAAAGAACAAGGCGAATTAAAAGGATTAATTGTTCAAAAAAATGATTTAAATCAAAAAATAGAAAAATTAAACACCGAAATTAATAAAAATAAAGCTGATCTAGAAGAACTTGAAAATTCAATTAAAGAAAATGAAGAATTAGAGGCAAATTTACAAATCAAAATTAATAATAAAAAAGAAGCAATAAAAAATTTAAATGAAAATATTAAAAATAAATCAAATGAACATAATGACTTAGAAAAAAGGATTAAAGAAAAAAATAAGGAAAAAAGTCAATTAATAAATGAAATAAAAATATTAACTGATAATGAAAATAAATTAAAAAAAAGTATTGAAAATAAAAATAATGAAGAAAATAAATTAATTAATAATATTAATGAAAAGAATGAAATAGAAAAAGGTTTAAATTCTAGAATTTCAGAAAAAACAAAAACAGAAAATGAATTAGATAAGAATATAAAAAATAAGAATGAGAATTTATCTAATTTAAAAAAATCATGTAAAGAATTTCAAAAGCAAAAAGATGACCTGAACAATGAAATAAAAAAATTAGAAGGAAATTTGTTGAGATTAAAAAATAATCTTCGTGACTCTCAACTCGTACTTCAAAAAAACAATGAAATTTCCAAAGAACAAGAAAAAATAAAAGTTAAGCATTCAAATTTTTTTATAGGAGAAATAGAAAAAAAAGGAAATAATTTAAAAGAACAATTTAATAAATATTTTAAGGAATTTTTATCAATGAAGGAAAATGAATTTAATATTCAAAATAAAAAAATATATGATGATAAAATAAAAGATTATTTAAATCAATTAGAAAATTTACAAAATCAAAGAAATAAAGAATTTAAAGAAAAAGATGAAGAAAATGAAAAGTTAAAATTACAATTAAATAATTTAAGTAATTCATCTATTTTTGAACATAAAAATAAAAAATGTTTCAAATGTAAAAATCCAATTAAAGGAATATTATATGAATGTTCAGAATGTAAAGGTTATTATTTATGTGAAAAATGTGAACAAATGAATTATATAGATAAAAATCATCTTCATAATTTTATAAAAATAAGAAAAAGTACTATTACATTTGAAATAGATGAAAAAAATATTATGATTAAGGAAAAAAAAGAAAATTTTATTAATGGAAAATCAAAGCAACACAATCAAGATGAGAATATTAAGAAAAATATTCAAGACAATAGTATTGAAAATAAAAATTTAAAAGAAATATATGATAAAGATAATGAAAAAGAAAATTCTGAAATACAAAAGGAACTTCAAAAAAAAGAAAATATTATTAATAATAATGAAGAATCTTCTAATAATAAAAATAATTTATCTAATTACCAAAATAAAAATTTAAATTCAAATAAAGAACAATATTCATTTCTTTGTGAAGAAAATGGTATGACAATAACTACAAATCAAAAATCTGAAATTAATTTTTCAGTATCTATTATAAATAATGGGAGATTAAAATGGAATGATCAAACATTTTTAATATTGGAAAAAAATGATAATTTTCAATGTAATAATATTAAATTAAATCCTTTGTCTCAAGGTGAAATTCAAAAATTAACTTTACATTTAACTTTAAAAAACAAAAGTAAAAATTTTTTAACAGGTAATGTAAAATTTGAATTTAAGGTTAATAAAGAAAAATATGGGGAATGTGAATTTAAAATTAATTTTGAAAAATAAAAAAGTGAATATCCTATTTCTTAAATTTATAGAGAGCTAAAAAATCAAAAGATATTAATAAATACTTAAATTAATTATTAAAACTTTTAATAAAAAAGAATATATTATATTTAAGAAAAAATAATGAAAAACAAATTGACCTAATTTAAATAATTTGGATTTGAAACAATTGATGAAATAGATATTTCAAACAAGTATTATATAATCTTTACATTTTATAACTTAAATTTAAATGAATATTTAAAATATATAAAAACAAATTTTTTTAGAAGAAAGAATTTATCAAAAAAAATTTTTATGGAAAAAATAAAAATCGGAGGTTTCTTCAAATATATTCAAAAAAATGAAAACAATTCAAAATATAAAAGCTATATGAAAGAAAACATTAGAGTTTAAAATCTTTATTTATAAAATAAATTGATTAAGAAAAATATAACAGAATAGGATTGAAAAAATCTGAAAGAAAAAAATAATTTTAATTTCAATAGTGATTATAAAAAATTTTTTGATATTATTTTGTGTATTAATGTTTTAATTTTTTAAAGAAATTAATTGATATTATAATTGTTCAAAATAATCAAACTTTTTAATTGATTTCAAATATTTTAACAGAAAAAATTACCACAATCAGAAATAATAAAAAATTTTATTAATATGTAGAAATAAAAATACAAATAGATATTTAGAACAAATATAAGATAAAAATCATAAATTAATAACTCAAAAATATTATTTTTTTAAATATAAAAATTAAACATATCTTATTTTTTTCTTTTGGAAAACTTGAACTTTTCAAAAATTAATTTATAAATTTAAAAATATAAAAAAAATGAATGATATTATTAATGAAATAAAAATATTATTTAAAAATTTTTTAAATCTAAATTCAAATTATATTTTTATCAAAATATGCATCAACAAATATTAAAAACTGAAAAATAATCAATAGAATAAATAATAATACATAAAACCTTCCAACTCAAAATTTTTTAGTTGTATATTCCAAAAAATCATTGACTATTTAAAAATTAAATCAAAAGAAAAGAAATTTTAATTTCTATTTCAAATCTTTCTAAATTATAATTTAATAACTCAATTTAAAAAATATTTTATTTATTTATATTTGTTGAAATTATACTTTGAATTTTTATATAAAATTTTTTAAAATAAAAGATATTTTCTTCAAATATTATTTAAAAATTTTAAAAATAATTCAATTTGAAACAAAATAAATGATAATTAAAATGATTGAATAATATTTATTGAAATTAATTTCTTTTAAAGATTGAATTATCCTTATTTAACCTTATAGATCTATTTATTAAAAATATGGTTTTGTTATTTAATGAATTATATTTTCCTTTAGAAAATAATATTAAATATAGTTTAAATATAAATTCTCAGAATTAAAAAATTAAATAAGGCCCCTCTTAATATTAATTATGAACGAATATTATAACTCCGAAAAATTTTCAATTAATAATTTTTATTGGATTTTATATGAATATTAGGATATAAAATAGTTTCTTTATATATAATAATAATTATTTTATTTTTTTTATTAATGATATTTTTGAATTATGTTATTCTAATAAAAATATATAAAAAAATATTTATTTGAATTATTTTATATTAAATTATAATCACTTTTTTTTGAAGTATTATATTATAACATTACAAAATATTCGGAATAATAAATTTAATCCCTTATATTATTATAATTATAATTTCTATAAATAAAAATATAATTATAGTTTTTAATAAACGTTTGGAACCAATATTATAATTTCACTAATTATATAAATTTGAAAGAGAAATTAATATTTATTTTTTATATAAAAATCATAATCACTTGAAAATGAGAATGAAGTTGAAAAAAATTCATTATTTAATTTTTCATTATATAAAAATTTTTCAACATTATTAATTGATTGTATATATTCCATATTTCCATCATCTAATCTATAATTTCCAATATCTGAGTTAATAAATTTAGTTAACCATTTATTTTTATCCATTTTAACTGATAAAATTCCAATTAAAGAAAAATTAAAATAATAATATGATAAAAAAGTAGTTTGATTTTCATATGAATTAAGAGGATTCCATGCAATAGAAAAAAAACTTTTTTTAATATCAATTTCGATTAATTTTAATGAATATAATTCATTAAATGAATTTAAAATTTCTTCAATTTGATAATAAAAAGATTTTCTTAAATATGGTGGTTTATTTTCCTTGAATTCAACTTTTATTTGGTTATTAAATAAAGAAAATTTAATATTTTCAATATAAAATTCATTATTTAAATCTGAATGATTAATTTCATATTCACTGTTTATTGTTAATGATGAAAACATTAAATTTTTTTCATATATTTTTTTCTTTATTATTTCATATATTTCATCATTTTTAAAATATAATGTTAAAGAAGATAAAGAAGGTGTATATAATATTTGAGAAAATTTTCCAGTTTCATTTATTATTGGAACTGATAAACCAAAAGAACTTAAATTTATAAAATTTTGAAAAATTTTTCCTATTGATAATTTGAAGAAGTATTCTTTTGGAACTTCATTAAAAATAGAAATTAAATTTTTAAAAATATTAAAATTTGAAATATAACCTAAATTATTTTTATATTTGTTAAATAATTCTATTGCAAATTTATCAATATTATCAATAGCTTTAATTTTTAAATATTTATTTTTCGAAAATTGATTATATTCTAGTTTATTTAAAATATATTCATTTTTAAATAAATATTTTTTTGGAAAATAGTTCATTTTAACATTATTATTTAAATTAGGTGAATATCCTCTTCTAATATTTTTGTTTTTATTATTTTTCAAAGAATTATCATAATTTACTCTCAAAGGGTTTTTTTCTTTGAAAAGATAATTATTATTATAAAAATTATTTTTAACTAAACTATGAGGTCTTATATTAATTGTTTTACTTAAAGGAGAATTAATTGTATTTAAATTAGTATTATCATTATCACTACTACTAAAAGTTTTTATTCCTTTAGAAGAATTTGTTTGATTACTTGTACTATAAGTTTCTTCAGAAAATAAAGAAGAAGTTCCTAAATAATTTGGTATATTAATTCCAATAAATAATTTCAACAAAATAAATTTTTTCGATATTATTGAATTAATATTTGTTTGTAAATTTATTAAATCAGATAATTCTTTTTTGTTATTTGTTGAAAATAATATTCCTATATTTTTCAAATTTATTATAGGTGTGAAAAAATGACTTCTAAATTTAAATTCAAATTCTTTTTTATTTCTTAATGATTCTAAATATGATTTTTTATATTCTTCAATTCTAAGTTGTATTGATTTTATCAGTTTCTTTTTTTCAATTGTGAAACAAATATCATTTCTTAATAAATCTTTTTGATGAACTATTCCATTTAAACAACATGATATTTCCCTATCTACAAATTTATTATTTATTTCTTTAAAATATTTATTTGTTTCTTTACTACTATCTAAATTTATTTCAATTAAAATACTTGAAGTATTATTTTCTTTATTTAATAAAAATAAACTTGGATTATCCCAAATAGAAATTTGATTTTTTTCATGTTTATAATTTTCAATTGGAAAATTAATTTCATGAGAAAGTGTTTTTAAATGAGAATTTTTAGTTAATGATTCTGATAAATTTTTTAAATTATATTTATTGTTTATATTCAAATTGTCATTTTCTTCTTTTAATTTGAGTAAATCTAACAAACGAAAAATTGATATATTTGGAAAAAAATATGATAAAAAATTATTATTGAATAAATAACCGATTACAGTTTTTTCTTGAGTTAAAGTTACATTAAGTTTAAAGAGAGTACAATTAATTAGACATTTAATTGAATTTTTATGAACATTTTTTTGTTTTGATGTATTTTTACTTTTTGGTCTGATTTTATTTTCATTTTCAAATGATTCATTTAATAAGGATGCAAGTCCGTTTAAATTCTTTTTAGAATTATCTTCTTCTTTAATTTTCTTATCCAAAGATAACATTTTCTAAAATCAATTATTTAATATTATCATATTTTATTTTTTTTACTGTCATATTAAAAATTAATCATGATAAAAGATATTTGTTTATAATATTCAAATTTTTTAAAGAATTTTTCAAAAAATAGTATTTTTCAATAAACGTTATTTTTTTCTTAAATAGGAAAAAATAATTATTTTTTTAAATTTAATAAAATGTCTTATAATAGTGAAATAGAGGAAGAAATAAATGAAGAAATTATAATTGATAATAATGATGAAAAGGAAAATCAAATTCAATCATATGATAAATTTCTTTTAGAAAGTGTGGCTTTTGAAGGGAAAAAAAAACCAAATGAAACACAAAATTTATTAAAAGAAAATATGAAAAATATTATTTTTGAAATAAAAGAAAAAAAATTTGAAAATCAAAAATCAAAAAATTCAATAAAAAAAGAATTATTTTCAAATTTTTTAAATAAAGATTTTGATAATAATAAAGAAAATGGAAATGAAGATAAAGATAAAAATAAAGAATTAATTCATAAATTTATTGAAGAAAAAAAAGAAAAAACAAAAAACAATAATTTAAATATAAATAATCAAGAAGAAAAAAATTTTAGAAGTGATCTTTTATTTGAAGAATCTCAAAGTACATATAATATAAATATTGAAGATTTTATTAAAGAAAATCATATGTTAGAAGAAAATGAAATTGTAAATACAAATTTAAATGAACATTCAAATTTTAATAATAAAAATTTAATTGATTATAATAATGAAAAATTAATTAAAAATCAAAATGAAACGGTTGATAATTTAATTATATCAAATAATGAAAATAAAAAAATAAACAACCAAAAAGGGAATCAATTAAATTATATAGTAAATGGAGATCCAAATCAACAACAAAAAATATTAGATAATTATCATAATTTTCAATCTGGAAGAAATAAGAATGAAAATTATTCTAATTATCAAAAAAAATATAATTCACTTTCAAAACCAAAAAATATAACTTCAAATAGTAATAATAATATTCATAATTATGAAGAACAAAATCCAAGAGTTTTTATAGTAGATGATTGTAAAACAGAAGAAGAAAGAAAAAAAATAGAACAAAAAAGAGAAAAAAAATTAAAAGTTTTAGAAAAAAATATTCAAAAAAGAAGAGCAAAATCAAAGCAAAAACCAGAAACAAATGTAATAGTAAATTCAATAAATGAAACATCAATAAATTCATCTCATTTATCTAAAAGAATTAATAATAATAATAATAATAATATGAACAATAAACAAAAAAGACCAATTACAGCTTCAATAAATTCTCAGAATAATAATAAAAAAAATAATAATCAAATTAATCAAAATATAAATAATAATAATAAAAGTAAAAATGTATCAAATAAAAAAAGACCATTAACATCAAAATCAAATAATATATCAAATTTATCAAATATACATGATATAACATTAAGTAGTCATAATGTTTCAAATATATCAAATTTTTCAAATTTAAGTAGAGTCCCAATAAAAATTCAAAGAGAAGAAAGTATTATTGCAAATAAAAAAGTGAAAAATGTAAAATATAATAAAATGTCAAATAAAAAAGTAATAATTAAAGCAATTAATAAAGTATGTTTAGCAGGAATTCCAAATAGAGAATATAGAGAAAAAATTTTAGAAATTATTGATAAATGTACATGTGAAAATTATATAATTTTATTTAAAGGAAATTATGGAAGTTTTAATTTAAGAGCTGTTTATACATATGATATTGAAAATTCAAATATTGAACTTTTAACTTGTATTAATAATGCTCCTAATTTTATTGATAGTTCAATGGTTACAACTTATTATAAATATAATATAAGTCAAAATCAATTCAAAGAATTATCTGGAAATAAAGAATTTAGTGTTATTGTTGATGGAGTTTGCATATAAAATTAACTATTATTTTATTAAATTTTAAATTATAAGTTTTTATTTATAAATTTAAAATTTTAACTATTACTTAAAGGTGTTTGATTTTTTGTTTTTCTTCTTCAAAATTATTCTTTAATTTTCTCTTTTTAAGTTTATCACAAATAAATAATATAGTTAAAAATACAAAAAATGTAATTAATGTTAAAACATATAATAATAGTTTTAAATTCTCAGTTTTTTTAAAACTTTCCATATCATTACTATATAAATATATTGTTGAATTTATGAACATTATTTTATCATTTAAAAAATTACTTCCTAAAACAATTTCAGATGAATTTTCCTTAAATAAAATTGTAAAATAAATTAAATTATCTCCTTCTTTTTTAAATAAAAAAGAAGTATCATTGAATAATTTTGGTAAAGAAAAAGCATATTCATTTATAACAAAAAATATTTTTTTCTTTAGAGTATCAAGATTTATTGAGGCTTTATTACAATAAATATAATGTAAACTTGAAGTTCCAAATCTTTCTTCCTTACATTCATCTATTTCCTCAAAGAAATTTTCTAAAAAATAATTTATATAAGAATAAGGAACAAATGAAAAATATGATAAAGAATCAAAAGAACCACTAATATTCAATTTTTTAGCTAAATATAAATCTATTATACTTCCAAATATAATATAATTTATTTGAAATTTATTAGTTTCATTTTTATTTAAAATATTAACAAAATTTGAATTATTAAAAGAATTAGAATTAATAATAGTTTGATTTGTAAAATTTACAATTAAACAATTATCTTTATCAAATATTTTAATTAAATTATTAAATGATAAAATTCCGTCAAAATATTTAAAGGAATAAACTTTTGTATAATTAATTAAACTATAAAAAGTCATTTTTTGATTAAATAATGTTATTGTAATATTACAATCTTTATTTAAATTAATATTTTCAAAATGAATATCTGAAAATTTTATAACATTATTTTTATTTTCACATTCTTTATTAAATGGATTTTTTGATAAATTTGATTTTAGAAATTTTGGAATAATCCAATTTTCATTTGAATTTAAATCTAATAGAATATTATGTGTTTCATTATTAGGTCCATTAACTTCGAATATTGGAATTGTATCTCCACCTATTATATTAATATTAAAAAAATTAGAATTTAAATTATTTTCTTTTCTAAAATCAGTTTTATTAAAAATAATATCTTTTGAAATATTATAATCTGAAAAAATCAATCCAAAAACTAAAAAAAAAATAAAGCAAATAAAATTCATTTTATTAATATATAATTAAAAAAATTATTTAGAAAATTTCTTCATTTTTTCAGTCAATAAAACATATTGTTCAATTTCAGTTTTTAATTGTTTTTTTATATTTTTAATATCTTCTAATCCACTTCCATTTAAGAATTCTAAATGAACATTTAAAGCTTTTCCTAATTTATTTACTTCATTTTCAAAAGTTTCTTTATATGGATAATTTTTATATTTATTTGAAATAGGATTAATTTCAGTCACATAAGTAGTTTCTTTTAAACTAATTGTTTCATAAGGCAAAGATAAAAATTTTTGTTTTTTTTCATTTAAATAATAAATTTTTGAATAAAAAGAAATATAATTTATTTCTCCTTTATTTTCATTTTGACTAAAAGCTCCAAAAAAAAAAGGAAAATTGTTAGGATGTTTTTCTTTAATAATTTTTTTTGCTTTTAAATAAAATTTTTGTCCTTTAAGAGAAATAATAGGATATGAAAAAGCTTTACAAGAAAAAACTCCTATTATTTGATTATCTCTATAATTATCTTCTATTTTTGGAATTAATTTTTCTAATCCTTCATCTGTAAAAGTATTATTATATATAAATATTATATTTTCTATTAATACATGTAATGTTGATATTTTAAAATTTGAATCTGAATCAATTGCTTTTGATTTTTTTATTATTTTATAATTACCTAAAAATATTCCCCAGAAATCATAAAAAGATCCTATCATTTGACTATTTATTTGACTTATTAATGGACTGTTTATCATTAATTTTATTTCATCATATTTTTCATCTTCCATTTATTAAAAATATATAAATGAAATCCTATAACTAAACAATTTTTTTTTTAAATTTTCTTTATTTTCACTTTTTTGGATTTTAATTCGATTTTTTTATTTTTAAAAATATTCGAATTTCAATTAATTATTGTTAAAAAATTTTTGAATTTTTTTATTTAGTCTTGAAGACAATAAATTTTTTAAACATATTGAATTTAAAAATGTTTAAATAAGTAAATAATAGTTAATTTCAAATTTATATTATATTATCTATTGTGCAATATAATCAAAAACATCATCTAATTCATTCGCTCTTTTTTTTCTTCGATATTTTTTTAAATATCTAAAAATATAAATTAATAAAGAAACCACAGTTATTCCTAAAAAAATACTAATCCAAAAATAAAATTCAAAACTATTTTTTTTTTCACTTTTATTTAAAGGAATATATATTAATTTCCTTTCTAAATCAAAATATAATTGATATTTTTTTAAAAATTCCCTTCCTAAAAACCAAAAATTATTATGTTGATAATACAGGAAAATAATTTTAAAATATTTTTTCTTATTTTCTTCAAAAAAAAGTTCTTTATAAGTAAAAGTAAAATTATAATTAATTTGTTTTAAGACAAAAACTAAATCTTCCATTTGACTAACATCAGAATCTTCATCACAATAATAATATTTGAAAGTAGCATAACCCATTTTAGTATAATTGTAATAGCATTTATTATTATTTTTAAAAAATTTTTCATGAATAAGATTTTCATAATTAGTTGTTCCTACAATTAAACCAATTTCATTTTTAAGAAGAGCATCTTTTGAAAATTTAATTTCTTCTTTTCCATAAAATGAAAAATCAAAATTAAAAGACCATTCAAGTCCTTGATATTTCATAGGCATAATTCCAGTATGAATTGATAAAAAATTACTATTATTAAATGTATTTTCACCTATAATAAAATTACCATTATCATTATCATTATTATTTTTATCAAATTCAAAAGTAAATATTTCATTTTCAGATAATCCATTTTCTTTTATTTGATATGTAAATTTTTTTTTTCTATCTTCTTGATTACTTGCAAAACTTCTTATTCTTAAACCAATAGTTCCAGCTGTATAAAATTCATTTGGAACTCCATAAGCTAATCTCCTTACTAAAAGTAAATAAAATTTATTTTGATAATATAATGAATTATTTGAAAATAATTGTAAATTATCAGAAAAAATTTCTGCCATTTGAAAATCTTCATCAAAATATAAAGAATTATTTTTTATACAAATATAACTAGATGAATTGGATTTATTATAATAATTCACAAATTGAATCCCCGGAAGATCTTCACTTATAATAAATGAATGATATGAATTTAATTTTAAGGATGCATTAAATTTTTGAGGAGGATTTCCTAATGATATTTTTATAACCATTTCACTCATAAATTTATTTGTTACTGGATGAGTTTGATTAGAGAAAAATGATGATGTTGAATAAAATTTAAAAGGAATTTTAAAAATTTTTTCAGTGTTTATTATTTTGATAATAATATTTATTAACATTAAAATTTTTACTTTTGACATTTTAATAAGATTTTTTTTTTTCGAGTTTTATTATCTGTATTTTTTATTAATTTATTTTATTTTTTATCATTAAAGTAAAAAAATTAAAAATTATAAAGAATTTGATTATTTATTCAAATCAATTTTATATATTTCTATTTGTGTATTAAAACTCGAACTTGAATTAAATATTAAAGTATTATCATCAGGCTGAATAATAGAAGTTATATAATTTTCTAATATTTTTTCTCTTGAATCAATCAATGAAAAAAAATCATGAGATAATTTCCAATTACGAATTTTTCCACAATCTTCTCCTGTTAAAAATGTATTATTTTTTAATTTAATTAAACAATAAACATAAGATATTGTTTCAATATTCATTAAGACTTGATAATTCATTAAGTCTATTAAATATATAAATTCATGACCTCCTACTCCTAATAAATTATCATTAATTATTAAAATACTATTTATAAAACCATTTGTTTTTATATTATTTAATTCTTTAATTATATTATTCATTTCATAATCCCAAAAAGAAATTAATTTATTATCAAAAGAAGCAAAAACTAAAATATTATTTTTTAATGGTAAAATTGTAAATACATTTTTTTCTAAATTTCTAATTAAATTATATTTTCCTTTTTCTCTTTGCCAAATTTTAATTGTGTTATCTTCAGAACAAGAAGCTAATTTTTTATTGTCTAATTCAACAACTTTATAAACACTTTTATTATGTGCTTTAATTATATTATCAAAAATATATGCTTTATTTGAATAAAATATTTTAATTATTTTAAAAGTTCCATCTAAACTACAAGAAATTATTTTTCCATTTTTTAATTCATTTATATTTATTATATATGAATATTCTTTAATTAGGATTACTTCTTCAAAATTTTTTAAATCATAAATTTTAATAGTTTTATCATTTGAACATGATGCAAAATATTTTTTGTTATTCAATAAGATTATATTATTAATTTCTTCATTATGGGAATTTATGCTTTTGAAATGATTATATTTATTTAAATTCATTTCATTTTTTTGCATTTGAAATTTCCAAAAAAAAATTTACAATTAAAAATAAAGAATAAACTATTTTATTATACTATAAGAATAATCACAACAATTGCAATAACAAAAATTATAAAAACTATATAAGTTTTGAAAATATTAAAACAAGATAAATATTTTCCTTTAGTAACAACTAACCACCAAACACCAATCATTCCATAATTATTTTTTCCATTATAATTAATTTCATTTAAAATTTCACAACAAAAAGAATGACAATTATTACAAAAAAAATTATATTTCATTCTTTCAAATTTCATTATAAATTTATCAATTGCATTATCCCATTTTTTTCTTTCTTTTTCATTAGGTTTTAAAAAAGCATATTTATAAGGTTTTCCAAAACAAAATTTATTTGAATTAACTAAACAATGTCCTGCAAAATCATATATAATTCCATTTGATTTACATATTCCTAAATGACCTATCCATGGTATTATATTTGTTATACATGGAATTGAAGTCCAAACTAAACTATATGGATATCTATCATTTTCTGGATCTATATTTTTTAATATTATATCAATCTCCTCTTTTTCTTTTTTATTTTTTTCATTTTTTTTTATTAATTCATTTTTACTTTTTCTTTCTTCTTCTTTTTCTATTTTTTCTTCCAATTTTTCTATTTCTTTTTCCTCTTCTTTTTCATTTTTTTTTTCCTCTTTTTTATCATTAATTTTATCTAATGAAATTGGTAATACAATTGAATCTTCTTTTTTTATTGAATTTAATTGTTGTTTTTCATTTGATTTTTTTAATTCATTTATATCTGTTTTTTTAGGAATAGTTGTATTAATCTCTTCATTTTGATTTTTTTCATTATAGTTTATTTCTGAAGTTTTTATTGTTTCTTTCTCTTTTTCTTGAGTTTCTAAATTTGTTCTATGAATTGTAATAATTATATTTTTTCCTATGTTAGATGATTCATTAATACTTTTTGAATCACCCATCTTTGATATTGACAGAACTTCATTATTAATTTTTGGTTTTTTAAAAATCGGCATTATAATTAAAAATCAAATTATTTTTTAATTATTAAAAAAAAAAAGTTTTTTAATTTTTTTAATAATCTTTTCTTAAATTAAATCAAAATTATAATATTTTCCTCTTAATCATTAAACCTCAAAATTACACATGAAAAATAATATAATTCCATTAATGTCATCAAATCAAAAATTCATATTAAGATAAATTAATTAAAAATTTTTGATATTAATTATTTTTATTTAACAAAAGAAAAAATTTTTAAAATAAACTAAAATTTGAATTAATAAAAAATTATTTACTCCCATTTATCACAAACACAAAAATATTTTTTACGTTGATCCCAATCATCATATTTTTCACAATCTCTTTCTAAACCATTTAATTTTTTAAAAAGACTTTCACCTTTATTATTTTCAGAAGCAAATTCTTTATTATAAAAAGTAATATCTAATAAAGTTTCATAAATATCATAAGGAGTGACAAAAATTTGTTGATTATATTTTAAATTATCAATAATAGTTTGATTATAATTATTAGGAATTAATAAAATTAAATTACCTAAAGCTCTTTCTAATAATTCATCTTCAGCTCCAATTAATTTCCCAATAGTAGGCATATTATTTCCATGATCACTAATAAAAAAAACAGCAGTTTTATCATTCATTAAATTATTTAAAAAATAATTGAGAAATTGATATAAATATTTATCAACATATTTAGCAACTTCTTTTGTACTTTCATGACCATCCATAAAAGCCATTCTAAAATATTTTCTTGAATCATAATATTTTTCTAAAAATTGTTTTGTATATTCAATAACAATTTCAGAAGCTTCCATTCCATATAAACATCTTCTAAAAAGAGAATTAGGACCTTGATAAGCATATTGATCAGTATCAGGTTGAACATGATTAGGATCACAAAAAATTGCTGAATTTTCATGATCAAAAGCTTCATATTCTATTCCTTCACTTTTATAAGAATCTAAAATATATATTTCTCTACTTTGAATATTTTCTGTATGTCCTGTTATATATCCTAAAGTTTTTAAATATTTTATTATATGAATTCCTCCATTTCCTAATTTTTTCCCATAAAACATTGGTAATGTATTCATTTTTGTACTATCTCTAAAATTTATATATTTCATAAATTGAAATGCATTATATTTCTCTTTTTTATTCTCATTATCTATTATATATTCATTTATTATTTTTGATGTTTTTGGAAAATTTCGAAGAAATTGTCTTCTTGATATTGCATCTGTATATATTAAAAGAATTGTTTCATATTTTACTTCATATTTTTCTCCTTTTTCTTTTCTTTCTTTTACTAAAGTTTCATTTCTTTTTAAATCTATTTTTATTTTTCCTATATCAGAATTTTCTTCAAAATCAATAAATATTTCTTTTTTACCTGTAAAATTATATTCTTCTTTATTTGGAATAACTCTTTGAAGAACTATTTTTTGAAAAGTATGTTCAGTTGATTCTGTTTTAAAATCAAAATAAGTTGTGTCAGGATAAATAAATGAATTTCCTTTATTTTTTAAATGAGGTGCAAATCTAAATAACATTTCCTTTGAACTTGAAATTGAACCACAATTTTCATTACTTAATACATTTAAATCTAATTTTCCATTAAAATACTCATTTACACAAAATTTTGGATTTCTTATTTTACATTTATCCTTATTTTTATCATTTATTATATAAGTTCCACTTAATCCTAAATTAAAATAACTACAATCATGAAATTTAATATAATAATATGTCACTGTTGAAAATATTATTGTATTTAATATTATAAATTTTTTGAATTGTTTTTTAATTAGATAAAAAAAAAATAAAAATACTATTTGATATATCAATAATAGAAGAATATTTATCAAAATAAAAAAAAATCTATTATAATCACCATGATTTTTTAAATTTTGACCACCTTTTGATAATAATAAAAAAAAAAATATAATTATTGTTATATATAAATAACTCTTTGATATTATATTTTTAATTGAAAAGAAAAATAAAATAGATGTTAAAAAACAACAAGTAATTAAATAAGCTATTAATCTAAAAAAAAAAGATAAATTTAATGCTGCAACACATTCATATTCCAACATTGTGCAACCTTCTAAACTTAATATATATAAAATAATTGAAATTAATAAGATAATTGATGGAAAATATTTTCTAATTTTTTCTTTATCAAAAAAATTTTTTAATCTTGAAAAAAAAATATTATTCATTTCATTAATTTTTGATTTTTCATCTTTTATTACATTTTCTGTTTTTTTAGATGAGTTTACTATTTTTACTTCTTTAAATTTCATTAATAATTTTTTTTAATATATAGTTTTTTATGATTTTTATTATTAAAATAAAGTTTTTTAATTTTTTTCATCTATTTGGGGATTGGGGATTGGGGATTGGGGATTGGGG